>JAVSCE010002305.1:0-110120 GCA_032199065.1 Smutsia gigantea | reverse complement strand
AAGGGCCATATGCAATGAAACCAGTTACATAACCCAGGCATTTGTGAAAACTTATTATTAATAGTATTATGAATACTGTCTAGTTGATTTTGAATGGTTTGAGAGAAGTCAAACAAATTAAAACAATACATTCCTGGAAACTGTTCACATCCCATGTGTTCTTTTAATAGCAGATAGTCTACAGTAGCCCGATTTTGAAGCACTGCAACTCACAATTCTCCTAGCTCTTGAGTTCAGATAATATGGAAGCAGTCTAATTCGTTGTCTTGCTATACGCACAAGCCAGCTTAGATATTTCCTTTTGCATTCTACTGACAAGTCCAGGAACCAGCAGGATGAATGCAGTTGCAACTGCAACAGAGGTGGGATCTACAAGTTTCAAGTTGTCGTCACAATCAGATGGCAGAGCTCGGAGAAATCTTTTATGACTATTTCCGGGATAATCTATTAAAGCAGAAAAGCGGAGTCCCCGCCACATATACCTTGATAAAGTGAAGAGATGGCTTAGGGTGTGGACTTGTACCACCTGCCCTGACCCTAAGGTGGGCTGGGTTGTTGTCTGTTTGCTAGTGTAATTATTACCTGTCAACACAGAAAGATGTTACAGAACTATTGGCTATATTCTTTATGCTGCACTTGAAATTTTGTGCTTTTTATCCCCTTCACCGATTTCACCCACCCACCTCAACCCCTCCCCCATAGTGACCACAAGTCACTTCTCAATTATCTATGAGTCTACTGCTGTTTTGCTCCTTTTGTTTTTAGAGTCCACATGTAAGTGAAATCATATGGTATTTGTCTTTCTCCACCTGGCTTATTTCACTTAGCATAACACCCTCTAGGTCCATCCATGGTGTCATAAATGGCAGGATTTCTTCCTTTTTTATGGCTGAATAATATTCTACTGTGCATAGGTGCCACACATCTTCTTTATCCCTTCATCTATTGATGGACACCTTGGCTGCTTCAATACCTTGGCTATTGTAAAAAATGCAGCAATAAACATAGGTGTGCATATATCTTTTCTAATCAGAGATTTTGTTTTCTTTAGGTAAATTCCTAGAAGTGCAGTTAACTGGGTCTATACATCACTGTAGTTTATGGGAAAAAAACAAAACAAGACAGACACAGTACACCCCTCCCTTACTCTAGAGTAAGTGTAAAAGCTAAAACTCTAAAACTTCCAGAACAACACAGGAGAATATTTTCACAACCTTAGGACGTGCTAAGATCTCCCAAAACAAAAAACATACCACAGAAGAAAAAAACTGATAAAGTGGACTTTGTCAAAATTAAAAACCCATTCTTCAAAAGATAGCCTTAAGATAATGAAAATCCAATACATCTACCCAAAAAAGGACTTGTGTCCAGAATATAAAAAGAATTATGCACAACTCAATAACAAGACAGACAACCCAATAATATATGGGCAAAAATTCTGGACACTTTGGTGAAGACAAATAGCAAGTAAATATTTCAAGGACTTAGGTTATCAAGGAAAAAGAGTTTGAATAAAAATTAAAATCAAATGTGGGATAACTGGAATTATCATACACTGGGGTAATGTTAAATGGTAGTCATTTTGGAAAAATTTGGCAGTTTCATATAAAATTAAAGACCATAACCATATTTCAGCAATTCCAATCCTAGAGAAATGAAACGGTATGCCCAAAGATTTGTATACAAATTCACAGAAACTATTCATAATAGTCTCAAATGGAAAGTAGCACAGATGTCCATCAATGAAGATTTTAACAAATTTGGGTATATTCATGCAATAGTCTAGTACTCACCAATAAAAAGGAACAAACCACTAACACATGCAATACACAGAGAGGAATCTCAAAACCATTATGCAGAGCCAAAGAAGCTAGACACTAGAGTATGTTGTATACGATTCCATTCATATGAAATTGTTGACCAGCCAAATTAATCTACAGTGACAGAAAGACTGGTGATTGCCCAGAGCCAGGACGGGGAGTGGGCAACTGAATGCAAAGAGACACACCCTGGAAGTTACTGTGATGATGAAAACATTCCAGCCTTTATTGGTGTGTTGGTTACATGAATGGATACATTTATCAAAATATATTCAAGTGTAGTCTCAAAAATTTAAGAGTACATTTTACTGTTTGTGTATTATACCTCCATAAGAGTTGACTTCAAAATACGGCACAGTATTCTCTTCCTTCTATTTTTAATAGAAATTAAAACTAGCCCTGGATTACTCCAAAGCCAAGGAATTAAGATTCTCCTTGCTTGTTCAGAGTTCTTGCCATCAGGACAATGGCAGCAAACTAACAGCTCTTCAGAAGGAAAGGTCCTGGAATGGAAAACAATAGCAGCAATAGAGACAACAGAGGCAGTAATAGCAGATCTGGAGACACATAATTTGCAAAGAGCCCCTGAGAGAGCAGAAAGAATGGGGTTATAACTACAAGACAAGAGCAAAACTATGGGTCAGCTTAAGATTCTACAAAACACACACCTTCAGGACAGATATATCACAATTTCCCATAGTCTAATTTGGAAAAATTCATAAGTATGAAATTCTTAATTTCTATGACTTCAGGGTTCCTTTTAATAAAACCTACTTGAAAAACTTTCTACACCTAATTCTTTTTAGAAATCTAAAGTTTAGTTTTATGTCCTGTGGTCACTTGAAATACCTCTCTGATCTGAGATGAATTCCTGCAGCAACAATTCAAAGAAACTAACATATTTCTTGGTTTTTAAGGTAAATTTAGCTTTATTATACTATTTAACCAAAATGCATTCTGCCATGCACCTTACTTAACCTTCAATAAAAGTTTAGGTTATCAGACCATTTTAGATGCTTACACAAACAGAAACTTCAAACTAGTACAAAAGGATATTTACGGCAGAGACTGCTGTACCACTTCACATTCTCCCTTTCTTCTACAGTAGTAACACATTTTTAAGCTGGACACATGGATAGTAGAGACACCACATTTATATGACTAATCAGAGGGAAACTCTCCTCAAGAAACTGGCAAGCACCCTTGGCCCCTTTTCTTCCCTTGCCTTGAAACATAGATGGCACCTGAGGACAAGGGCTACAATCTAGGGCGACAGGAAAAATGACTAGGAGTCTTGTGGATCCTTGACATTTCATGAAGCACAGCCATTGCAAACAGCTAAGGATAGATATATCCCCAGAGTTTTACACTGGGAAGAAATAATCTTGGTTAAGCCCCTTTTTATTTTGGGCTTTTTGTTACACGCTGTATAAAACAAATCTCTCTCTCACTGCAGCTTCCCAATCAATCCTCCTTTTCACGTCTCCAAGGGGATTACAAACCAGTTTCTTCTATGTTCTGTATAAGAATTACTGTGTGTATGTGTGTGTGTGCATACAATACAATATTCAAGGCATTCTTTTTTTCACTTAGTAAAATTTTGGAAATCATTGCTTAAGTAGGAAAAGAGGGGCTTTATTCTTAGTGAAGGCAGAATGTACCACAATTTTAAAAAATAGTTTGCCCTCTGCGGCCATTTCCTTCCAAAATAATCACAAACAACTACTTCTTGCATGGTAAGCTTGTACTTAACTTTTTTTTTTTAACACATATGTATGTATATCAGTATAACAAACTCCTAGAAGACGAAATGCCAGGTCAAAGTATAAGTGCAATTTACTTTTTGATACATATGGCTAAATTGGCCTTCAGAGATGCTTTGTCAATTTATACTCCCATAACCAATGTATGACTGCCTGTTTCTCCATTTCCTTTTCAATACCATATATTATTAACTTTTCATTTTTTTGTCAACCTGATGGGGAAACACAGAATTTCAAAAGATGGTGAAAGCCCTATAATTCAAGGTGATCAAACTGGTAGTTGTGCTGATTAAGTGAAAAATCTGGGTAAAACAGGGAATCATATACACAACCTATAACCTAACACATATAAGTGAACAAGCCATTTCTTTGCATATGGATATTACTGACTTACGTTCCCAGTCACCTTTCTTTCATAATCACACCCATATGCACCAACTATAATTTCCAGTTGGGTTTTCTTAAAGTGAAGTAAGAACTTGAAAATACCTGGGAATCCATAAAAGGAATGAGGACAATCTCTTAAGAATGGATAAGGAATGATTTCCAGGATATACTGTTTGAGGGAAAAAAAGCCCAATGCAAAAGAACATATGTTTATTATCTATGTATAAGATAGATGGAGAAATACTACTATATACTTGCTTATATTTACAAAAAGGGATAAATCAGAAATGAATGAAATGGTTACTTTTAGGCAGCGGTTGGGAACAGTGTGAAGGAGTGAGAGATGGGAAAAGATTTCCTGAACCATGTACAAAATTTTAATTACTAAAATGAAAGAAAAAATGATGAAAAATCAAACCCTGAAATTAATCACAGATGAAAAAATAAACTAAATTGTCTACTAATAGAACATAGAAAAAAGTTAACGCAATTAACTTTGGACAGTTGTCTGTCTGTGCACCCTTAAATGGGAGTATATTCCGAGAATTTAAAGAACTACTAAGAAATCTTGAGCTTGGTTGATTTAGTGTTGATAGTGATGCGTAATCTTCAAACTATTTTGTATATAGTGTAGGAAAGAAATAGGAATATATAAATGCTCTTGAAAACCAGGAAGAAGGCATACACCAAGTGGAATGGAGGAAAGTCAAGTAAAACTGTAGTTAATTTAAACTGTTAAGTATAATGAAGCAGCAGAAACCTCATAACAATGAGCAGAACTAGCACCAAGACCTTGGTTTACGAACACAGTTCCTCACTAAAAAGCAACAAGGGGTTCTTTGTAGAAATGGGTGATTCCAGTCTGGGGCAAGGAAAGCATGTAGCAAACCTGGACTATCTCCTTGTACAGAAAGATAAGACATAATACAAGGCTGAAGAGACAACCAATGTAATGCTTGAACTTTAATTAAATTCTGGATCCAAAAAAAGACATATTTCAGTTAATGAGAAAATCTAAATACAGGGCTGAGTATTAGATGATACCGAATTCATATTCACTTTAGGTGTGATCATTATTAGTGTAATTAACATTACTGTGGTTATTAAAGGAATATGTCATTCTCAGCAGATGTACACTTAAGTATTTAGAGATGTGTCATGGCACCTGCAAATCCCAAATGGTTCAGCAATAAAATTACTAGGTAGACAGCTTTATTCATAAAAGTCCCAAACCAGAAACAACACACATGACCATCAAAAGGTAAACAAATTGTAGTATACCCATACACTGGAATACTATGCAGCAATAAAAAGAAACATGCTACTGATACATGTGAAACATGAATGCATCTCAAAATCATGCAGAGTGAAAGAAGCCAAATACAAAATATATGCTGTGCAATTACATTTATATAAAATTCTAGAAAATGTAATCTAATCTGTAGTGTCAGAGAATAGATCAGTCTTGCCTGGGGCCAGCAGTGTAAGAAGGGATGGACTGCAAAGGAGCATGAAGGAACTTCTAGGCCCAATGGAACTTTCTGTACTTTATGGTAGTGGTTTCATGGATGCATACATCTGCCAAAAGTCATCGAATTGTGTATTATATATATATAATATATATATAAAATATACACACATATATCTATACATATATAAATATATATATACATATGTATGTATATATACACATATATGAGAGAGAGAGAAAGAAACAGGAAAAAATATGGGAAAATGTTAGCAATTAGTGAATTATAGGTTACCATACTATTTTTTTTTCAACTTTGCTATAGGTCTAAATTTTTTTCAAAACAAAAGGGTTGAGTGGGTAATAGTCAATTAACAAAAAGGTAAAGATGATTCCCCACACATGAAAAAACTTCAAATTCACTCATAATTTGAAATGTAAATTATAATACTGAGATACCACTTCTTACCTACCAGAATGCTAAAAATTAGTAACATTCTGTTGGTGAAGATGTTGGAAAATGGGCTAGTGAGAATGCACACAGCACAATCCTGATGAAAGGAAATTTGGCAATACTTAATAAATCTACTTGTATTTCAACTCAGCAACCCCACTTAGGAATCCATCCTGAAAGGTCCATCGTACATCTTCACAATTTGAAAATACACTTGCACAAGGCTGCTCACTGCTGCACTGTTTGTAATTGCAAAACACTGCAGACAACCTAAATGCCCACGCGTGGGAGAGTAGCTGAATACACACACTGTGGTACATCCACATGATGGAGCATTATGCAGCTGCGAAAACAAGAATGAGGAAGTTCTTAATGAATTGATATGGAGTGATATCCAGGAAATAATATTAAATGGAAAAAGCAAAGTGCAAAGGAGTATCTAAAGTATGCTACTTTTCATGTAAGAAAGAAGAGAACATTAAAAAAAATACATACTCACTTGAGCAAAATGAAACACTGGAAGAAGAATACAGAAACTGAAGCCACAAAGGTCAAGTGGGCAAAGGGTAAAAAAGGGCATGGGGAGCCTGGACAAGGAAGAAGTATACTTTTGAACATATCTTTCTGTATAGCTCTGACGCTTTAAAACCACAATAATGTGTCCTTACAGCTCCCAAAATAAACAAGCAAAACCTACCAGGATGTGAGAACCCAAAATGGAATGCAAACACCATGAACCTAACTAACTACATGCCAAATGAACACCGCACTTTCAGCAAAGGTTGAGAGTTCCCCCAATTTGTCTTTTGGTTTCGACTCTACTTAAGGCATTTTTTTTCTTTTTGCTTTGTATACATTTTTTATTCTTACAGAACAAAATATATCAATCTTTATATATATAGTTTTAAAATCATATTTAGGAGTCCTGCCCTACTCCAAGATTATTTTATTTTTTTCACATTTTTTTCTTTTGTTTATGGTTTCTTTTTCTTTTCTTTTAAATCTTTGATCCATCTATATGAATTCTGTTAAGAATACAGCAGGAATATAACTTATTTTTTTAACTCCAATTCTTCCAACAGCAGTTAGAATCTATTTTTTCCTGGAACATATCCTTTGTGGTGCAAAATTTTGATGCATTTGGTTCTTTCTGGATTCTCTTTTCTGTTCCACTGTTGTGTCTATTCAAGGATAATTATCAAGCAATATTAATTATCCTAACTTCATAACATTTTAATATCTGGTAGGGCAGTTCCACCTCATCCCTTTTATTACACTTTTTCAGAATTTTCTTGATTATTCTTACATTTTAATTTTTCCATAAAGTTTGGAATCTGCTTTTGTTCTTAAGAATATTGTACTGGGACTAGGAAATTTATATATTAATTTAGGAAGAATTAATTATCATTTAAATCTGAGTCTCCCAAAAGCATAAATGCCTTTATGTATTCAGTATTTTACATTATTTATTAATCACACATTCTACAAAGGTTATTGTTTCAAAAATGGAAACATGGAGTTTCACTGTAACATTGCTTACCACTGTTTCAGTATCCTACTCAATGCAAGGCAATGCCAAAGAATGGGCCCAAGAATAATTATCACAGATTCTGCCACCTAAGATTTTTCAGACAAAAGAATTAGAATGTCACAGAAACCTACTACTCACTATGCCAACGTATTGTCCACCATAAAATTTTTAGGAACTTAAAATCATACCCAAATTTTGGTTTCTAAATACCAATCCTTACTACCAGAAACCAGGGCTCCTCAGAGAAATGACTGATTCCAGGGCTGGGGCAGGCTAGTACACGATGAACTTGCACACCTTGTAGCAAAAATTCAAAGTGCTCAAAGAATGAAGGAGTCTTGTCAAAGGACAAGGAGCCAGCTTGAAGGTGTTCCCAATGGCCAACTATTAAAGAATTTGAGCATCAAAATAATGAGTAATGGATTAAAATTCACTGAATAAAACAGACTCCATTAAGTACATACCAATGATGACGATTATGATGATGAGTTAAGTGAATGGGGAAAGGGGAAAATTCTAACAACAGAATGCTAACCTGTAACTATAGAAGAAGATGGTAGAATTAGATAACCACCATCTTGCAAACATCATATTAACAACTGATTTAGGCAGGAATCAACAATGGATACTAAAAGAGTGAAGTTTTGATGAGGAAAAAGTAATTTATATAGGTCAAAGATTCTCCCTACAAATAACTTATGAACTACAAAGGGAAAAACCCCTAATTTTATGATGGAGAAACTTGGTAGTCATTAGCTTAACTAAGCAATCAAAGGTAACATCAATACTGTGACAGGATCTCCTGTCTCCTGATGTGACACTACAGGAAAATACAATTTACTTAGGTAGTGCCAATTTGCATAACCTGAACCATGAAAAAACAAGACAACCCAAAACTGAGGGACAGTCTAGAAAACAAATGGCCTATGTTCTTCAAATAATATCAATGTCAGGAAAGGCAAAGGCAGGCTATGGAACGGTTCTAGATTTAAGAGACAAAAAAACTAAATGCAATGTGTGATCCTAAGATTAGATACTAGGTCAGAAAAAAATTTTTTTCTTTTCTATAGAAAACACTGGGACAATTGGCAAAATGTGAGTAAGTTCTAGATTAAATAGTAATATTGTATTAATGTTTTATTTCTTATTTTGGTAATTATATTGTGGTTATATAAGTTAATGTCCTTGTTCTAAAGGCATACATGAAGTATTTAGGAGTAAAAGGGCACAATCTGTAACTTACTCTCAAATAGTTCATAAATGAAGGGTTTTTTTCAGGCATCCACATTCCCCATTATATGACTGAGCTGGCAACACAAACTCCTGGAGAGCCTGCTAATTTATTGGAAGGCTCACCTACATTTAAGATGAATAGCCACTAGATGGCCCTCTGGGACATCCTAATACCAGCAGGCTAAGTTTCCGCAATTATACTTAAAAAACAAAAACAAAAAAAACCTGATCTTTAATAAAGCACCAATATAAGGCAACACTACAATCACAACGACCTACAAGGCCTTATGTGATCTGCCCCCCAAACGCAACTCTTTGATCTTATCTCTTTAGGTCTGTGTTAAAGTGTTTTTCAGAGAATTTCCTTGACTCTCCTCTATCAAAGAGCAGTGCCCTCCGCTAACCCCTTACTATCCTGCTTTATTTTTCTTCAGCACATGACATTTTATTGTCTTCTTTCCCACATTCCCAGAATGTAAGTTTCATGAGGACAGACTTGGAAGAGGGGAGATGAAAGGGCCATAGATTTATAGAATTTAAGGTCTTTTAGTCAATTCATATAGAGGAAAATATGTTCTTTTTCTACTTAATCTGAATTGCCATGAATTCCCTGTCACAGGTATCTTCATCTTTAGGGGACTGTGAAGATTCAGGGATAATGCTAGGTCCTCTTTTTTCTGCAAGTGAGTGGTGTAGAATGTTTTTGTCACCATTTTTGTGTTGTTTAGTAAAACCAGAATTGAAGCCAGAGCGTTCTCTAAGAGGGAGGTGTTAGGGCAAACACACAGACAATAAGATAATGCTGGAGAACCTGGCAGTATGATAAATTTACTTTTTAAAAAAGATAGTATATACTGCAGAAGTTCTTCATTGCATAGAAATATTTTCAAGTACAATAAACATTCAAAATAGAATTATCAATTAAGGGACTAGGTGAGCCATTATAGTTTTTACCTCAGGTGAACAAATTGGCAATCAAATTTTACATAAACAAATAAAGGTGATTTATACAGCCAATAAATTTACTGAACCCTCTCTTGTTGGTTGTTTAGGTTTCCAGTTTGTTCCAAGAGAAATTATGTATCAGTGTATTATTTTTTTTAAACCTTTGTGATTAGACTTTATTTTGCTCACTGCCCATAACCCAAATGCCCAGAAAATGGATACATACAAGGCATGTATCTTATCTTTTCTTTCATCTTTAGCTATTACTCATTATTCTTCAACTGAAATCCATTACATCCTCCTTCCCCAGTCCTCTAATGGACTTAGATCGTGAAGAGCCTTAAATGTCAACCACTGAAGTATTTTACGTGGAACGAAGTCATCAAAAGATTTTAAGCAGTAGAGTGACCCTACAAAAGCAGTCCTTTAGAAAAATTCCTTTGTTAGTAAGAAGGTAGCAAAACACAGCAGTACTGGAAAGCAAAGCAGCAAGACACACTCAGAAGGAGTAATCACGGGCAAGGTTTCTGGTATCAAGAGACTCAGGTTTGATCCCGGCTCCACAGTGCACCAGAGCTCCATGACTTTGGATAAACTGCTAACTTAAGAAGCTCCCTGTGTCTCAGTTGCCCAGTGTGTACAAGAGGGCAGGAAAAGCATCTACTTCATAGGGAACATAGAGATTATGTTTATCCTAGGCTTAGTACAGTGCCTGATATATAAATTTTAGTATGGCACGCTGGAAATGAGGGAAAAGAAACGAGTAAATACTTGTTCATTTATTCAACTTATTTTTACTGAGTGCCTATAGGTATGTCAGGCACTTTTCTAAGGCCCTGGAAATGCATCCGGGAGAAAGAAAAGAAAAAAAAAAGTCCCTGGTCTCCATTCATGTTTAACTTCTAGCATGAGGAGACCAAAAAATGGCGCTAATTTATGAGTCTATTAGTTCTTGAATTTCTGCTGGTGAATAGCTAAAGCTGGGACAGCAAAGTCCTATCTCAAAATCTCCTGGAGAGATACAAACTCTATAATGTCAGTGTATGAGAAGGGCTATGAAGAAAAATTAAGTATGGTAAGGGGTCAGAGTATGCTATGTTATTTTAAATAGGGTTGTAACATTTGAGTAAAGAGGTAAAAGCTGCTGGGGTTTAATCTGGATTCAAAGTAAAACTAAAATTCAAGAGGCAGAACTGATTTGAAAATGGTATGTTTTGGATCTTAGAAATGATTTAGCTTGGCTTCACAAAAGACAAACTAAAAGCTAAATGGAAAAAGCACTTAAGAAACTCTAGTTCACTTACACGTAAACTTTAGTCTTCAATTTCTTTCTGCTTGGGGAATGAAGAATTGTAGATCCCTAATGCAGAAAACTGTCTTCTAGGGATTGTGGTATGGGTTAAACTGTTTCCCCAAAAAAGATCCACTAGAATCCTAATTTCCAGCATCTCAGAATGTGACTTTATTTGGAGGTAAGATCTTTACAGAGGTAATCAAAATTAGGTCATTAGGATGAGGCTTAATCCGATATGACTAGTGTCCTTATAAAAAAGGGAAATTTGGACACAGACTGAGACATGCGTAGAAGGATGATACAGAGACACATGGAGAAGACGGTCATCTTCAAGCTAAGGAGAGGGCCCTCAAGTGGGTCTTTCCCTCAGTCCTTAGAAGTAACCAACACTGCTGATACCTTGATTTCAGACTTCCAGCCTCCAGAACTGTGAGACAATACATTTCTGTGGTTTAAGCCTCCCAGGTTGTGGTACTTTGTTACAGTAACCCTAGCAATTAACAGAGACCAGAGAAAATCATATTTGTATAACTTATCTCTCTTCAGAGGTCATAAGGCTCTTGAGATAGTTTCAGCACCTACAAATACACAGTGAAGCTTAATAAATGCCAAACTTCTCCCATTATCTCTCACAAATATATTTTTCCTGGCAGATCATTCCTTTCTTTTCTAAAATACAAACTTAATTAATTTCTGAGCTATACTCAGGAAGTAATCTCAACTCAGTAATCCTAAACTGGAGCTTGGGTTTGGCAACATCAAAATAAAAATCTGAGTGCCTAAGTTTATCAGGTGTTATATACAAGTAATTAAATATAAACTATCCCTTATCTTTAGGTGACTATACTCCAAATTAGACCTGATACAGATACATACATGTAGAAAACACCAACAGATGAGTTAAAACTATTAGTTTGAAACATGAATAGTAATAAGAAATGTCCATAAAAGTCAAAATAAATGTAAACCCATCTAAGGTAAGAAGAGAGCAGGAGGAAGGGAGTAGTCACCAGAGAACTTCAGATCAGCGTTGGGCTAGGCACTCACATGCAATTCCATCCTCAGAACCTTGCCATCTACAGGTAAGGCAGCTCAGACTCAAGGAAGTCAAATGACATTATTGTCCAAGTTCACCCAACAATGGTAATGGAGGCAAGGGGGAACCCAGAACTGTGTGATTCAAAACTACAAAGCTCTTTTTGGTAGACAGCATGTATATATACCTGTGTTATTCTTCCACCTAGAAAAATAAGCATGAGGTACCTAATTTATCCCATTACATTCTTAATACTAGTAAAGAAAAATGCAAAACACAACTCCTGTTAAATCTATTCTCAAAGGCATAGGTAGTTATAGAAGAGAAAGAGTATCAAGGGAGCTTGCTACCAACCTCATGTGTAGACAGGACCTGATATCTTTGATCAAACAGCTTGGCTGAAAAGGACATTCAAGAAGGTTTACAGGCTGAAGTGCAGTAAGTACCACAACAGAGAGCTAAGTGAACTAGAGGATGCAGTTGCCCATAAATTACACTTACAATCATTTACAAAATAAGGCCACCTTAGAATTTCAGAAAACAAAGTATCACAAGACCAACCCCAAAAGGATCAGTAGCCTTGCTTAAAGTGCTCAGCCACTCAGAACAAAAAATTTTAAATTTGAGTGAACTATATATTATAATATATAAGGGTTATCGACATGATTCATGCTACCAACACCAAACTTTGTGTCATTGATGTATTCATCACTATTGGTGACAATTCTTAACCCGGCAGTCAAAATATACATTAAATGTTCTCAAATTTCTTGATAAGCTATCCTAAAATACCTATCAATATTGTTCAAGGCATTTAAGACACCAATAAATTTATAGGATTATACCTAACCTTAATCTTCCTCTACACAACAAAGGCACGTCATGGCATGAATGAACATGATTTTTATTTATCTAGCTCTTGCCAACTGACTTTTGTGTCCAGTGCTACTATACTTCTCTGAAAATGAACAAATCATATTTAACTTAGTGGTTTCTGGTAACTTCCTGAAATCATTCCTTGTTAAAGTATTAAAAACCTGGGTACTTTAGTCTATTTCATAGCTGATCTCATAGGTCTTTTTCAAATTCCTGAAGTTAATCCTCTAGTAGGAGGCACACAGAACCACAATTGTATACTTAACTACAACTTGAGGAGAGGGTGGCTGGGACAGTATTATGCAGCCAGTTAAGGCCTATTAATGCCTAACTCCCACCTGAAGACTCAATGGCAGAGGTTACAAACCACAGGCTGTAAACCAAATCCTGCCCCTAAATTTTTGTTAAAATGGTTAAAAAAAAAAATCAAAATAGTTGTGAACGCTAAACAATTTGGAGAATCACAAAAAGATTGCCAAGTCTCTCAAAAAATCCAAAGACCTGGTTATACGGGACTCATCTTAAAGACAACCAGCAAATTGCTAAGAAGTCTTTTCTTCCTTAGAAGTGAAGGAGGAGGCCCACTCCACATGTTCTGATAATCACCATTCCCTTTTAGTTACTCATAGTATGCTTCAAAAGCCACATTCTAAAAACAAATCAACACAATCACAAATTACATACAATATTCACTTTAAACTAAGACCACAGATGACCCAAATTCTGCCAGATTTGGAAACTTTTTAAAAAGCCAAAGATGATGTAAAATGAAACAAATGAGTCTGTAAAACTAGGAGGTAACATAACCACAAAGCAGGAAACTGGCCCATGTAATTTTAAAACTCAGTAATTTGACTCTACAACTCCAGTGAAATTTACGCTAACAATGACAATAACTTGTTAGCTTTCTTCAGGAATCATATTGGAGGTGGCAGTGCTGGCACTCATTCTGAGACTATTTGTATTTATACTGTGGAAAGAAGAAAATATTGAGAACTGGGGTTTTTGGTGTGGAAGAAGGGAGACATGCAAAATCAAAGAAGGAAGAAAGGTCCCAAGGTCATTTGGTTTTTAAGTATAACGTTAACTCATTATTTTTTTAAAAAGGGAAAACAACTTATTTTCTAGCTCTAATCATAGAAAAGGCCTAGAAACAATGCCTAACCCAGTAGGAAAAAGTACCTTAAGTGCCGAGATTATGATCTCTAAAGCCATTTCCCAAAAGGCTTCTTAGAGAAAGGTCTATTTCCTGGTTTGGTACAGAAAATTTACAAGATAAGACAGGACAAACTGTTGTACCAGATAGCAAAAATGCCTTGGATTGAGTCAAATGGATTCAGAGGCCATCATGAAGGACTCCAACTGGTCAAAGATGGGACAGTTGATAAAAACAGCAATTACACATGCTACAAAATACAGGAATACTGAAAACACGTTAAGGAAAACAAGACAGTCACAAAAACCCCACAAATTGCATGATTCCATTTATATGAAATGTCCAGAAGAGGCAAATCCAGGGACAGAAAGTAGATTAGCTGTTCCCTAGGACTGGAGGTGGGGTAGTATGGGGAATAATGAGGAGTCACTCCTAATGGGTGCAGGATTTCTTTCTGGGGTGATGGAAATGTTACAAACTTATTAGGTTGTGGTGATGGTTGTGCAACTCTGTGAACATACTAAAAACTTAACACTAAACCGTACACTTCAGTGTACAGTTTAACTCTGAACATAGTAAAAACTTGTACTTAACTGTACACTTTAAACAGGTGAATTTATGGTATATAAATTATACCTCCATAAAGCTACAGAAAAACCCCAACTACAATAGACTGAACCACAAATATGTTTAAATCTGTGTATTTATAATCAAATAAATCTCTACTGGTTATGCTGGAGGATGTGAGAAATTCAACTCATTATTCTGAAAAGGAAAATTATCAAGTATTTATCCTGTCTCTCATATATCTCAAGTGTCTCTCTGGGTAACCAAAGAGATGAGGTGAAGTTTCTCTTTATAGGAGTATTACAATTAATAAATTATAGAATAACAGAATATATTACCATTTTGCAACTCTAAATAAAATGGATCTAGGCAATGATCAATGGCCATTAACAACACAAAAAAGGAGTCAACCAGACAGTAGATGCCTTCTGACAGAAGGATACACTTCCACCTATGAAGCAGTCTAGCAAAAACAAATTTAAAAGGAAATTAAACATATAGAACCTAGATAAAAAGACTAGAGGGACTTTTCAAACAATGGCAATGTAAGGACCTTTCCCAACAGGAAAATTTGTTATTAAGGACTTGTTTAAAAATTTTTTAGGTGTGTGATAGTACTGTAGTTATGTTTTAAAAAATTAAGAGTCCATATCTTACAAAGTGATACGAAATCTGGAGTTTGCTTAAAATAAGATGGAGTAGGAGAAGATAAAGATGAAACATTAGCCATAGTTGATAATTGCTGAAGTTGAGATAGATACATGAATGTTTATTTTGCCACATTCTCTCATTTTGTATATTTTTGAAATTTACCACCAATGAAGCTTTTAAAAGACATTAATGCTGCCAATTCTACATATCATTGAACTTCTACATTTTGCAAATTCAAACATGAGCATATCTCCATTTCACATCTCTAAAATCAAGACATACTTTACAGCAAATGGTGTATCAATTTACTTGGTAGTATTTTTCTTAGTGGTACATAAAATGGTGTATTTTAAAACTCATATGGTCTTAAATTCAATGAAAAACTAATTATAGATATATTTAGGTATCTGTTTCTCCTTAGCTAAATCATTATTTGCACTGTACCTGGAAAGGAAGAGTTAAAAAAAAAAACTCTGCTATCTGAATTTTCTTACTTGATTGGAATTAATTCAGTTATGGTGAGAGAAGCATTAAAAATAATACTTTAGCTAATATAAAAATGAACTTAGTCCCCAAACCAGCATTAGTACTAGAGAGGATGTGGGGAGCATGGGGTAAAAGCTTACCTAAGGTGGGTGAGGTGGGGTGAGGGGGGACTTGATGCAGTTATTCCTTTAAGTCTAAAAAATATAGTAAAGACTGATTCTAATTGACCAATCTATCTTTTCTTCATTTTCAATAAAGGAGTTCCTAAGCACCTACCATTTTAGCACTTCAACAAGTTGTTGGTTTCAAGGAACCTAAAGGAATATGATAATTTGGCAAGCCTCTGGGCCTTAATGTAGTAGAAACACTAATGTTAACAAAATTTACTAACATATATAAACTTACTGTGGAAGAAAAGAGGACAAGAAATTATTTCTGACAAAAGCAATTCTAGAAATGCAATTTTCCAAGTACATACTTTAATGGAATCACACACAATTAAAAATGCAACTGTTTTTTTAAAGACTGGACAGTTGACATTGAAAATTGTAAAAAGCAAAAGACAGATTAGCCACATTAAAAAAAAATCAGTTCATGTCAAAACACACTATAAATGAAATTCGAAAAGCTTCAACAAACTGAGACAAATCTGCCACGTGACAAAAAATATACTCTTAATATTAAAACAGCTCTGAAGATCAAGAAAATGATCAACAATACAAAATAAAAATGGGCAGAAAAGTAGCAGCAGGCCAACAGATAACCCTGAAAGGTCAACCTTGTTAGTAATAAAATAAATTAAAACAAGATACCTTATAGATAGCCAGATTTGGGAAGCTTTTCCAAGTAGTACTGCTCAGTTCTGGTGGCTTAGCAGGAAAGGCAAGAATATTCCCACTACTAGAACTCCACTGGAGCAGTCTCCCTTTACTCACGAACTTTCAGTGTCTCCTTCTCAATGTGGCTTTGATCACCCTATTTAAAACTGCACTCCATCCCCACCTCTCAATTCCTCTATTTTTTCACCTTATCACCTAACATACTAAGTAATTTACTTATTGTGTTAATTGCTTATTCTGTCTCCCCCCATTAAAATAAAGCTCCCAAGGAGAGAGATTTTTCTTTCACTGATGTATCATAAGGATGAAATAGCTTAGGACATGGTAGGTGTTCAAAACTATTTGTTTAATGAATAGGAGTTAAATTGGCTCTTGCTGGAGACAACTTTGACAATAATTATTAAAAAATATTTAAAATGTATATACCACTAGTATCACTTCTAAGAATATAACATAAGGAAATAATCACTGATGTGAGCAATGGTTATCCAAAGGATTATTCATCTTAGCTATGAATTGTGAAAAACTGCAAACAGCATACAGTGGAACATTTATTTATTTATTTATTTATAAATATAATTTATTTTATTATCATTAATCTACAATTACATGTGCAATATTACGGTTATTAAACTACCCCTTCATCAGGTCCCCCCCACCAACCCCATTACAATCACTGTCCATCAGCGTAATGAGATGCTATAGAATCACTACTTGTCTTCTCTGAGTTGTACTGCCCTCCCCGTGCCCCCCCAACATTACATCTGCTAATCGTAATGCCCCTTTTTCCCTCTTATCCCTCCCTTCCCGCCCATTTTCCCCAGTCCCTTTCCCTTTGGTAACTATTAGTCCGTTCTTGGGTTCTGTGAGTCTGCTGCTGTTTTGTTCCTTCAGTTTTTTTCTTTGTTCTTATACTCCACATATGAGTGAAATCATTTGATACTTGTCTTTTTCGGCTTGGCTTATTTCACTGAGCATAATACCCTCTAGCTCCATCCATGTTGTTGCAAATGGTAGGATTTGTTTTCTTCTTATGGCTGAATAATATTCCATTGTGTATATGTACCACTCTTCTTTATCCATTCATCTACTGATGGACACTTAGGTTGCTTCCATTTCTTGGCTATTGTAAATAGTGCTGCGATAAACATAGGGGTGCATCTGTCTTTTTCAAATTGGGCTGCTGCATTCTTAGGGTAAATTCCTAGGAGTGGAATTCCTGGGTCAAATGGTATTTCTATTTTGAGTTTTTTGAGGAACCTCCATACTGCTTTCCACAATGGTTGAACTAATTTGCATTGCCACCAGCAGTGTAGGAGGGTTCCCTTTTCTCCACATCCTCGCCAACATTTGTTGTTGTTTGTGTTTTGGATGTTGGCCATCCTCACTGGTGTGAGGTGATATCTCATTGTGGTTTTAATCTGCATTTCTCTGATGATTAGCGATGTGGAGCATCTTTTCATGTGCCTGTTGGCCATCTGAATTTCTTCTTTGGAGAAGTGTCTATTCATGTCCTCTGCCCATTTCTTAATTGGATTATTTGCTTTCTGTTTGTTAAGGTGCATGAGTTCTTTATATATTTTGGATGTCAACCCTTTATCAGATATGTTTTTTATGAATATATTCCATACAGTGGAACATTTAAAATGATGTGGAATATTTAATGTTATGAAAAATATTCATGGTAATGTTAACTGGGGAAAAGTATACTCAATGATTCCATTTTTGTCTTAAAAAGTATATATATGTATATTAATAGAAACTAAAATAAATTATAATACAATGAAGTAACTGTTTTGATACATTTTTAAGACTTAAGGAAACAAGCAGATCTTAAAACAAAAAGTAAGACTGCACTATATGAAACTGATATAGAACCAATTTCAAAGTACACTGTTAAGTATAAAAAGCATCCAATACTACCTAATTTTAAATATTTGTTTCAAGTTTATGTACTCTACTCTCTGCTGGATAAAAATATTGGCAATTTAAAGGTATTTTTCCTTCTAAATTTTCAATGTAACAATTATATTTTTGGAAAATTAAGAAATAAAACAATCTCCACTCTGACTATAGATCAGTATGTGCTATAATGAGCAAAGGCACTTCTGTAGCTCAAATAATATAACAAATTTATACTAAACCCATAAAGTTTTTTAACTGCAAATAAGGTAAAAATTACTCTCCAAACTAACTTCCTAAACTACATAATGAAATTATTAGATATGAAATCCCTTCTGGAATCACGTTTTGTAGAAATATTTCAAAAGCAGACAAAAACTGTGTTAAATTATAAAAGCTCATGACAAACAGATAAAGGCACTATTGGTACAGATTGAAAACTGAATGACCAAAGGAAGATGGAGCTTTGGGCTCTTTTAGAGACACAGCCAATGGGCCATGAAAGGATACCTAAACACCCAAGCATCCAGAGGTCCCTTATTTAGAAGCCTCTGGTCACTCAGTCTCTACCTTATTTGTTCTCAGACACACTATAAGGACCTGTCACTTGAGGACAGCAGTGGTTAGGACCCAGGGCTTTGGGGTATGCTAGACCTGGAATGAAATTCTAGCTTTGTAATTTTCTAGGGGAGTAATCTCTCAAACCTCACTTTCCTTATCTGTGAAGTAAAATAGAGATTATCACCAACTAGTTAATGTGCTATATAAAAGTACAGTTTGGAAAAGTGAAATGAAGAAGAATTTCTTCAAATAAGAAACTAAAAACTCCCAAAAGTCATATCTTTTACCACCGTGAAAGAACCCAAAGGAAACAAATCCCAAAAGGAACTAAGCTGTGAGGCAAGAGCCCCAGATTCCTGTTTTGACCTTGCTACATCAGCTCCAGCTCCATGGCATATTACTTCATGAATGTAGATTCTAATTTTAAGATCTACAAAATCATGGGACTGAAAATCCTTTCCACCTGTACCACAACTGTGACAAAATTACTAGGATGCTATTTTACAGTTTTACTTTAACAAGTTTCTAAAATGTTTCATTTAAATGCTTGGCTTTTGTTAACTTCAGGTCCTGATCAGATTTCATTATGCCTGAGCTACCAGTCATAACATGTAAAACTGTTTTAACTTAACTAAATTACCCAAGTCAGATTACTAAAAAGTGGCAAAATCAAAATTCAAACCAGATCTGACTCACAAAGTCCAATCTCTGCATCATGCTTCTTTAGACCTTCTCCTTGACTAACCTCCTGGTAACTAGCAGCTTGCCTTTGCAAAATGTCTGGAAGTCAGGAGCACGGTCAGGAGTCATGGAACAGAGTCACATTACCTGTGTCGGGCTAGGCTTGAACTTCCGGCACAGTACTCTAGCCAAGTTAATTAGACATGTCAGCTACTTAAAAAAGAGGCTGGAGGATCAAAAAAAGAAAGGTAAAATTATCAAGAAAAACTAATTGAAAAAGACAGAAATAAAACACCCCTGAAACTAAAAGTAGATAGGGATGATTCATTCATACATATTTTCAGGAATCAAAGCTATACAAAATTTAATATTTAGTAAAATAACTGCTAGATTATCTGTACCATTCCCTTGCTTTCGTGCAAGTATGAAAATAATGAACACAAGTAACTATAGGTTACCCACAGTAATGAATAGAGGAGTAACAGCTAATCCAAAGTAATAAATATACAGTATTAAAAATTAAGTATATGATCACCTATATATATTTACTTTCTAAATTTTAGGTTAATTCAGGCTAGCACCAAGATTAATTTCCACGTAGAGACCAAGACAGATGACTTCTACACAGTGAGTAAAATCACTTCCTTACAAGAGCAGAAAATACAGCATTTTATTACACATTCAGGGCCACAGGGAATAGCAAAACTAAGGCACACACAAAAAAGTAATATTTGAATCGTGCCTTAATTAATTTGGTTAGAGTATTGTGCCAGAAGTTCAAGCCTAGCCTGACACAGGTAACTTGACTCTGTTCCATGACTCCTGACTCTGCTCCTGACTTCCCCTGCATACTAAAACGAGGTTAGCTCTTCGGTTTCTATTAAACCAATCTGGGATTAAGAACTGGTTTTCCAATGATCCATACACGGATAATCAAGAGGCAAATGCACACACAAACATATAAACTCATTTAAATCAGGTGGTTACCGAGCATTTTACAAAATAAAAAAATTTCATAAGACAGTTGAAAGAATTGGAACAAGACGTGAGGACACCCACCACTTTAGCTGTATTGACGTTAAGTCATAATATGCTCCTCTCAAACATTAGCCTGTTTGAGACACACAAACCCTACCCATCCGGTAATTTCATTCAGAGAGGTAACTTAGGAAAGCCTCTGAAATGAGTTTTATCAGCTCAGAATACAACTCAGTATACAACTCCACATAACATCAAGTAAAAGGAAAAGGGTCAAGAAAAAAATGCATCTTTTTCCCGAACATAATGCATCTTAAAGGCAATTTCCAAGATCCTTTGCAATTAATCGTTAGTGCAAGATAAAAGTTCTTTAGACTAAGCCTCACTTGAAGAAGCCCTCTACTGGCCGTTTCTAAGCTGAGACCAACTTTTGTTGTTTCCCACAATAGCGCTAAACCACGGTTATGAACCCTGAAGATAAAACCGGATGTGTGGCCCAATACACCAAACCAGAATCACCAAGTGTTGGCTAAAGAACTTTCCCGTCACTACTGTGATGCCCAATCCGGAAGGTATCTGCATTCAATGCGGGGACCTGAGGTTTGGAGGGAATTGAAGCAGTAACAGAACCTGGCTGTATACATAGTGGTCTACCCGCACGCGGCAAGGAAGGCGATGCGACCTCAGGCAGGAAGTTGACTAACCCAAGGGGAAGCTCCATGCTCTCTTCTATAAAGGAGAGCGTGCGGCTCGCAGTCCAAAATGCAGAAAATTCGTTCAAGAATTATCTGACGGCCTACCCTACAGACATAAGAGGCAAGTTAGGACGCTGGGAAGTAGGTATGGACAAAAGACCAGAGTTCACAAACAGACTGACAATGATCTACCAGCTCCATAGAGAGGCCCAAATGAGAGGAGCCTGTGCCTCTCTTGAGACGAGGAGGTAAATATATGCGACCAGCTCCGGTCGTCCGGCAACAGCCCTTTCCAGCAGGCCTGGGGACTGCAACAGAAGCTCCCTCCTACATGGTTCACGAAGAGCGACCCTCCAAGGCCGCCCCGAGGCCATGTGGCTGGGGCTGCAGGGTGCCCAAACCCGGTGCACGGTCAAGACGTGAAACCAGAGGAGAGGAGGTGCGGGAGGAATTCCAAAGAATGGGATGTTGGGGTTTAAGACTCACTTCCTTTGGGCTTTGTCCTTCTTGGCCTTGGTCCTTTTCTTTCGGGCCTGGAGCGCAAGCACTGCAGGAGAGAGGGATGGATGAAGGGCGAATGTGGAGAAAGGGAGGCGACCAAGGTGAGGGTGGAGACCTAGCAGGGGCGGGAGGCCCAGGAGCCGGGCCTGCCTGAGGGGCGGCTCCGGGGCAAGCGCCGCAGCTTCAGCAAGGCGGCCGGCCGGCCGGGGGACTGGCGGCCCACGGGGCGCAGAGCAGCGCCCAGGAGGGCTGCGTCGGCGGGGGCTCGAGTCGGGTCAGGGTGCTGGCGGGCGGGGGTCTGCCTCGTCCGCCCAGAGCCGGGCCCTGCAGTGGACCCAAGGCGCGGGCTGGCCTGGCGGGGAACAAGGGGCGATGACTGCCGGCGCGGAGGGGCGCGAACCGGCAGCCCAGAGGCGGGGGATGAGGGGCGGCGCCACCTCAGCGGAGGGGGGCCGCACGCCCGGGGACCGGACTTGCGGCGGTTAGACGAAGCTCCTGGCGCTGACCCAGGCCTCGCCCCGGTGGCCGTCGCCCCTCGTGGAGGAGGCCGCTGCACAGCTCACCTTTCCGCTCCATTGCGAGACCGGTAACCGCCAGGCGCCTGCGCAATCCAGTGGAAGTGACTCCCGCTCCCGCCGCGGCCCCAAACCAAGCTCGCGTACACCCCGCCCCCGGCTCACGATGGCGCGCGCCTGCGCATTGAGCGCGGAGCCTACCACCTGCTCGCGAGAAGCGGGGGGTGGGGGGCAGTAGAGAATGGAATGGTGGGGAGGAAAGAACCCCGAGTGTGAATGCTAAGGGGTGCTGGAGAACCAGGTTTGGAAGCCTGGCAAAGTCGGGTTTGTTCTATTTACCGGGCGGTTGCCCTTAGGAAAGGTGAAGAGCATGGCTTTGAGGGCCCCTTCATGCTCAGTCATAGCTAGGCAGCCAACGGGAATCGGCCTCAGTTTCCTGGTCTGTAAAATGGATTAACCGGGCGTGTCCCAGTTGCCCCGCTGAGCTTCTGTGAGGGCCACTGGGGATACTCTAATAAAACAATGGGGTGCGGGGAGAAATTACATGTGAGAAGCAAAAGTGCGAGCAACACAAAAAACTGGACAGGAACCTGAGACCCTATTGTTACTTAAAAAGTGGAAACTTTAATAAAAGTGGATTTTCTCTTACAATTTCGAGTTTAAATGAAGGCTGTAAAGGAAGGAAGGGGGAGAATAAAATAATACTGTCTCATTTTACCACCTTATCTTTTCGGTACATGAAAAAACAGTTGTTTTTATTTGTAAGATGGTTTTATACTTTTCTAAGTGTGTTATTTCATTTGATGTTCATGACAACTTAAAGGTAAGATAGTTATTACCTCCACTATACAAAGAAACTAAAACTTAGAGAGCATATGTATTCAGAATCTTGGTGTCCTGACCCAATTATTCAGTCATCAAACACACTGTAAAGCAAGGTTAGCAAAAGTTTTTCTGTAAAGTGCCATACAGTAAACATTAAGGCGGGATTTTATTGAACAAAGTAATTAAATCCAGCCAGGGAGGAGGCAGCTTTTGATCTGGGTCTTGGGAAATATGTAGGATTTCCATAGGTGGAGATGTCAGGCATTCCTGAATGAGAAAATCAATTGAGCACAAAGGCACAGATTTGGAAATTTTTGGGTGGGGGCAGGGGTTGGTAAGGACTGAAGGGAAGTGGAACGTGAGGCTGGAAATGTAGGTTTGCCAAATTTGGAATTTAGGTAATTAATATCTAATGGAACCTGAGTGATAGCATTTATGGTCATATTGCAAAAGAGGACAACACCTGGTGGCCAAGGAAAAATGCGACCCAGTTTGCTCCCCACTCAGTACTTGAGAAGGAAAAGAGGCTGGGACAGACAGTGAAACCCTGGAGTCTGAGGACTCTGCGAGCTCAGGAAAACAACAGGAGAGAGCTGGTGGCTAAGGAAAAGTCCCAGAATTGGAAGGTGCTCCCCACCAGGAAGTAAACTCTCTAAAGGGTAGAGACCCTGTTTGGGTTTTCTTGATGCATCCTCAGTGCCTAGCACAGTGCCTGACACATAGGCGCTCAAATATTTGTCTAACCAAAGAGTAAATGATGTGCAGTTTATGGGAAAGGTCTGAATGAGAGAGAAAAACACTGGGAGGGACAAAATGAGAGCTGGGTTAAAACCCAAATGGGTTGTGGCAGATCCTTCAAGAGAGACGTAAGTTTAGCTTAGCATGAATTGGTCATGCTTGTTCTGACTCTGAGTGACTATTGCTTCTTTCTAATAGCTTACTAACAATCTGTTCTCACTGAGAATTTTTCCAGGGTCAATGTCAGGTTCACTGGACTGAGTTCTCCCAGAATTTACCATTTCTCCTTTTTTTCATGTTTTCCTCCATCTCCCAGCATGCTTCAGTTCTCCACATTTCTATAATCTCTATAATTGTTCATGTATGCTAGCTTGTTTCTCCCCCTAGTGTAAAGCCTATACCCTTTTTTGTGTTTTTTGCTTTAAATGTAGCTTTGAAAATCACTTTGCTCCCCCAATTTCACAGAGCTTTTCCTGTTCACCCTTGAACAAGTTATTCTAAAAAGCAGTGACCTTTCTTTGGTATTAATTCTGTTACATGGACACCCTTCTCCCACAATTGTTTTTCTGCAGGTCCTTTTAAAAGTAGAATTATTTCAAGAACGTAAGCTGCTCATGGGCAGTGTCAGAATTTAATTTCTGAAAGGATCCTTTGCCTATTGAGCTAACTTAACTTTTAAAGACTCCCTGGGGATCTTCCCTAATACGTCTTTGAAATTTGTGAAACCCGATCACCTAAAATTTAGGACACATGTTTCATCACACCCAACATTCCCTGCTTGGTTACCACTCACTGTTATACTTTGTCCAAAGTTTTGCCCTAAATTAAATCCAAAGTATCACTTCCTGTTATGGCTTCTATGTCCTGTGAGATGAAATGGACAACAGAAGAAAGTGGAAATACATTAGATGCTTTATTTTGAATGATGTAAGATTCCCAGGAAGTGTCTGCATAATTAGAGAACTCCAGTAGAACTTTATTTTGACTCTGTGATAGTTTTGTGAAGTATATTGGGAAAATATATTTTAGGCTTGAGTATCAGGAAACATGGCACGTTCAACAGAATCATTGAAGAGAATTGAATGAATGGATTGAAGTGTGGATGGGGTTAAGGGAAACTAAGAAGGGTTGGAGGGCAAGACACCCAGAGACTAGTAACAGCGGGAGGCTTTACCACCCTAGGCCAGAAGTGTCATCAGAACCCATCACGAGCTTGTATTAGTCTGTTAAGGTTGCCATAACAAAGTCCCACAAATGGGGTGACAGACAATAGATATGTATTGTCTCATAGTTCTGGAGGTTAGAAGTCTGAGATCAAGGTTGGTTGGTTGGTTTCTTCTGTGACAGGGAAGGATCTCCCCCTTTCCTTGGCTTTTAATGACCATATTCTCCATGTCTCTTCATATCATCTTCCCTCTGTTTCCAAATTTCCTCTTCTCAGAAGAGTATCAGTCATATTGGATTAGGGCTCACCTTAATTGTCTTATTGTAACTTGATTACCTCTGTAAAGACCCTATTTCCAAATAAGATCACCTTCTGGTGTACTGGGTTTTAAGACTCCAGTATATCTTTTTTTATGGAGACACAAATGCAACCTGTATCAGAGCTGTAGTGGTACGAAAGGGCTGCCTGACAGTAGCTGTGCTCTTTGATAAGGGGACGTAGCCATGGGCCAGCAGGAAAATGAACAGCCAACTTCGTCCTCCTCTTATCCTCTCAGGCTAGTGCTGCTCATTGACAGCAGGGGTTGCTGGGTGATGCAGTCTCTGCAGGCCAGCTTCCCCGGGCACAGAGCAGGGTGGGGAAGGGTGGAGGGTGAATCGGGAGGGCAAGCGGAGAGTATCCAGCACAGCCCGTCTGAGCAGTCTATAGGATACACCCAAAGCATGTAGCACTTTCCAAGCAAGTAAGTCAGCCTATTGGGCTCCCTGGTCGCTGGCGAGGCTTGAGAACAGAAGCTGCTTGGAGATGAGCCTCTTTCTGGCTTTATAAAAGCTTATGCTATACAAGGAAATTGTACTGGAAAGAAGGGTTGGGATGAGTAGGAGATAAAAGAATAAAGCCTTGGTTTGGTGGGGTGGGGAAACTAAGTAAGTTCTTTGAGACCTCTGTCCTTTTGGGTGCTTTGGCTACAGCATGAATGAAAGGTTTACTCAAAGCAGGAGCGATGATACCACAGAGGAAGGACTCTGTCACCCACATAGACGGTATCAGGCAACCAGAGATGGAGTGTCCCTTATACTTTGTTATGCTATTCCCGTCCTGATCAATGCCAGAGGCGTTATCAGAAACAGGTTTTCACTGGTGAAGGGAGTTGCCTGTTAATTTATCTAATGGATGTTATTAAAGAGCTGTCATTGGTGAAATCTGTGGTATTCAATTACTCTGAGCCACTTTGTGGAAGCCACCTTCTGATTAGAAGGTTTGCTGATCACTGCTGGCTTGGGAACACTTGCTGATTAGAACACAAGCTGCACCTGTGTGTAACTTCTAGTAACTACCACCTGTTATCCCGTCTTTACCAAAAGTTTTGATATGCCCCAGTATTTTATTTGGAAAAAGTGGACTTCTTGAAAATTCCAATTAAAAAAAAAAAGAAGAAGAAGGAGCAATCTGGGAACTCTGGGGGAATGGATAAGAAAGTTTTATAATGCCTAACCTCTATGTGAGTTGCCAAAACAGGGACAAGTTGGATCCTACCTAAGGTTCTGTAAGTACCAGAAGAACTTTCTTAAACATCTTCACCTAGAATATGCTTCTTTTTCCTTGGTTTCTAGGATGGATGCCAAAGTATTCTAAATTTTAAACATCATGAGATGGGGTACCCCTATGAGGCTGCCAGGTCAGGCAAGATGCTCTGCTAGATTTAACATGTTCAAGGAGCCATGCAAACTTGGACAATAACAATAATGGACTGAAGATTAAAAATCTTTCCTGTTTTCTGAGCAGTGCATAATCCTCCCAGACTCTTATGTGACTCTAGGGAGAGGAACTCCATAATGACTGGGATTTAAGTTCTCCAGTTTGGCAATCTCAGGGTCAGAGTGAAGACAGTTTAGGAAATACTTAGATATGGCAACATGGTTTACAAATTTGAGTTCTGATGTCTACCTGCTAAGTATTGTCAAATCCATTTTTCTTTTCCTTCTTTCAGATAGTTTCTGCAGTGCTCACCCTCATGACAGGCATTCACTGAGTACCCACTGCAGGCCAGGAATTAGATTAAGGCTGTGAGAAGCAGACGAGGAAAAATGTAGGCCTTGTCCTGTAAGACTTAATAACTTTCTCTTATATAACAGTTACTATTTAAGAGACACTGTTGTCCCTCAGCTGTCAACCTTACGAGATGGGTACCATTACTATCATCTCTCTTTGATAAATTAGGAAACTGAGGCACAACCAAGGTCACCCACACGAGTGGGAGGCAAGGTTCTGAATCTAGGCTTTGGGCTTCTGAGTCCATACTCTCAGCCACAAACCATATTACCTTTCTAGTTTAGTGGGCGATGGACACATAAATAAATAACACAATGCACAATAGTAGATGTACAAAGTCTACAGGAGCACAGAAAAGAGGCCCACTCAGCTCAGGATATGAGGAAGGATGGGGACAGAGGCATCTCCTGAATGAGATGACACTTGGGGAGAGTTAGAAAGCGTGAACAGGTATCAGCGGGAACAGAAGGGAGAAAGAAAACTCCAGCCAGAGAAGACAACATGGTGTGTGGGGGAACCATAAACAGCACAGAATCACCACAGAATAAAATGCAAGGGGGGAGGTGGGAGACAGCTTGCTCCACAAATGTTTATTGGACCCCTTCTATGTGCAGGCACTGTGCTTGGTGCTGGGGGTTTAGCAGGAACAGAGCATCTAAGGACCTTGAACTTAAGCTTTCAAATATTTTGCTCCCTTACTCTCTAAAATGACTTTTTAAGGCTACCCCCCTGCAAAGCACCCAACAAACTAGAAATAGAAGGGAACTTCCTCAACCTGATAAAGGGCATCTATGAGAAACCCACAGCTAACATCATATTTAATGGTGAAAGACTGAATAAGATTAGTCTAAGATCAGTAATAGGACAAGTCCACTCTCATCACTTCTACTCAGTATAGTACTGAAGACTCTAGCCAGGGTCTCCAGGCAAGAAAATTAAATAAAACGCATGTGTGGGGAAGTTGGGGTTCCTATGGCCAGGATCCTCACTGAACCTAAACCACCTGATGATGTAACTGGGCTGTTGCTAGGCTACCACTTCCACACCTTTAGGCAATAAGCTATTATTGCAGTATACAGAGACCCAATGCTCTGGGAAGAGGTAGAGACGCTGGTGCTCGACCTGCCGCTGGGAGAACAATCCGGGTAATAAACTCTTTCACCCCAAAGAACGTTTGCTGTTATTTTCTTTGGTCACATTGAATCCACAGCGAACTTGCCCGGGGCTGAAACCCATTGACAAGACAGCATGTGAACTGGAAAAGAAATGGACACTTTAAATGTATGATATCAGGTTTGAATGCCATCCAATGGAATTTAAATACTACAGCAATTTGATACCCACCATCACCATTTATATATGTAAAAAAAAGTAAAATCACTCTGTTAATTATGAGAAATTTTACACTACTCCCTTTTCTCCTTGAACTTGCATTTGTATTTTATTTTACTCTCACGGATGTTTATCCACAGGTAATATAATTTTATGCTTGAAAGTCTCTTACTGATCATCCTGGCATACTTCTCTGCCACATAAATGTCATTTTTATTGAATTTAATTGGTCATAATCCTCTAAAAACTTTCTTCCCTATTGTTACAAGTATTATTATGGCATAATTAATCAAATTAATGTAGAGCATCATTTTTTGATAAATGAATTTTTATTGCAAATGAATCTCAGTGCAATGGTAGGTGATTTTTCTCAATGAGTCCTGCATCATTCCATTCCTATATTTTTTGGGAATAGCTAAGAAAGCAGTAGATGGGAATGGAAAGGGTTGTGCTGTAGCAAAATCATTCAGTTCTTTTGGGACTCCTTCCAAATAATGTGCCAAAAAATCACGTAGTAATCATCATCAAAACTTATTTTAGTGACTCATCAGCTGATAATTCCAGGTCTTATTTTATTTTCGTCAAAAGCAAATGATTGGAAATCATCTGACTTGCAAAAAGACGTGTTACCCAGTCCTTAAACTTACTTTCTTAATTCAGACACCAGTATTTCAATATGTCCGTTTGTCTGGACCTCTGAGAGGTTTATACACCTGCTAGCAGTGCATCTGGGAATGATTCTTTGGGGAGGGAGAGAGGCCTTTGCTTCATTTTTTTTTCCTGTCCCTACCACTACTTGGAATGACAGCTCCATAAAGGCAAGAATATTTGACTTTTGTTCACTGCTATAATCTGTCAGACATGTAGTAGGCACTCAGTGAATATCTGTAGGATGTCATGATAGAATGTAAACAAACACAGGTGTCTGGTTTGTGTATAGGGACAGGGGAGGAGGCAGAAACACAAGAGGTACTCAGTGCTCTGACTTGGGTCTCAGTTAAAAGGCACCAAAAGGCTACCTTTACCCAAATCAAAGCAGCACTGAGTAGAAAAAAGGCCTAGTCTTTGGTATCCAACCTAGGTTTGAATTCTGACATTGACATTGAATAGCCGTGACTTTGGGCAAACTCCTGGTCTTAGACTCTTACCCTGGGTATAAAGGATATTGTGTCTACCTCAAGGAGTGACATTTGAGAAGGTAACAATTAAACATGATTAAGCAGGTGAAGTATCTGCACCACTGCGCGCACTCAGGACATCAAGTTGTCCTTCATTTGAACCTTGCTTCTTTTCCTTTTGGTGGCACCACCCTTCACTCTTAGGAGGCCAGAAATTTGCACTACTGGACTCATCCTGAACCCCCACTGCTACAGATGCTGAGCAGTAGACAAAATGGTAGAGTTAAGGGCCTCACGTGGAATCCAGGGCAGTGGGCCTTAATGTACCTCAGTTTTCTCATTGAAAAGAGGGGGTAGTAACAGCCCTACCTCATAGAGCTGTTGTTCAAAATAATGTGTCCACTTTTGTGAAGTGCTTAGAACAGAACTGGGCACACAGTAGAGTGTTAGTAAGTGAGTGTTATTACCTTAGACTGCCTTAGGCCACTGATAGAAATACATGTGTTACCTGGAAGAGAAGGGGTACTCCAGGGTAATAACTCCAGGAGTGGGAGAGTGGGGGTCTTCTTAGTTGCTCTGTCTCCCATGTACCATTTATAAGGTATATCAAGATGTCACAGAGAGTCAGGTTCTACGGGAGGAATGAAAACCAGGAGGCAAGATGGAGAAAATATGGAACAACTTCAAATACAGGTGTCAGAATCTCTTGGTCATGAGGGAGGAAGGGTAGTGACAATGTGAACGTAAATGCCAACAGCTGTGGGTCTGTCAAAGAAAAACACCAATATAGGAGACTCAGCTGCTCAGCAATCAAGCAGTCCCTTAAGAGAAAATTGTTGCCTTGCAACTGGGAATAAGCCTTTTAAAGAATTCTTCAAGGAGAAGCCAAAATTGTGCCCTTGAATTTCCTCAGATTGTTTAAATAAGCATTAAAATGGATGATATGTATGTCATGCCAGGAACAAGACTTACAAAAAGAGGTTCCTACTATTGACATGCTCCATGGAAGCAAAACCATTCCTGTTGTACAAAGACACAGTTCATTCAACATTGATAAACAGTTTGGTACAACTGGAAGTGGACTTCAGGAAAGAGAGGCAATTTGGCGTCAACTTTTTACATGATGTGGACAGTGTTTCCAGCCAAATCACAGGAAGTTGCTCTCTGACACAAAGGTTGCAGGATACTGTGGGCTTGTGTTTTCCCATGAGAATTTAAAACAAGGAGTCGAAACCCCTCTTTTGTCATAAAAGAAAAATATACCTTTCTAAATTAATGCTTGAGAAATGCCCTTTTCCTGGTGGCTCAGATTTAGCCCCAAGATGACATCTGATTAAATAGTATATAGCCTCTGTGAGCCCACATTCAACATTTTTTGATAAGTTTTATCTATCTTTGGAAGATAGAGAGAGAAGGTTACTTAGTATTAAAGAAGGGGTTGACACCCCCAGTGCCCCAATGCACAAATACACACATTTGAAGCCACTGCGTAGGTTAATTCATTATATAAACTGGGACCAAAGATAGCTCCTGGAATAACTGAAATAAGCGGGGACAATTCTGCAATTCCACAAGCTAATTGTGACTCAGAAGAGGACACACCACTCTGTGTTTTCAGTCACGTAGGCAGAAGCAATGTCAGGTGTCTAGAGACAGTCATGCCCATGTTAGCAGACAGGATACTTAGAAAGCCCATATACGGGTTGATTATATACACACCCTTATGCATGACTTGTTTCAGATTATAGAAAATCCCTGTAACTGAGGAGTGATGGACTGTTATGAAGCAGAACCTTTTCTTGAAGAGAAAACTGAAACATATTTTTGTTCAGGGACTCTGTGCGAGAGGACTACTTCTTCTCTATGAGCTTCTGTCAAGACAACAGATTCCTGCATGCCCAAACTGAATGGTGAAACTACAACTTTAATTTTGATTAAAGTACAGTTTGTGTGTATTTCACTTGTCCACTGTAACACGACTTTTGGACTGGAAAGACCCCAGCCCTTACATGTTCTTTGAGCTACTGCTTCCTCTATCACTAGTAGGACTTTCCTTTGAGCCTGCAAGATATCTGTCAGGTAGACATCTGCAGATGCCATTCCTATGACAGAATTGATGGGTTTCCTCTACCATCAGTGTTAAAATATTTTTGCAAAGCATGTCACTATAAACAAAAAGTTAGTGTTCACTGTTACAACAAGAACCAGTGAAGGCAAAGTAAACTCTCCTGTACTGAAAAGACATTAATTAACAAGACCTGCTTTTATGTGCATCAGACAATACACTTTGTAGCAAGCACACACATAAGTGTTAGTTTTGTTCAGCACAGTGTGTAAGCTTAGTGTTAGTACCTGTTCTGTGTGATCTGCTAATAACTTAGATAAATGTGATGCCTATTGAGACAACAGATGATAGAGCTGCGGGTGTTCAGGAAGGCTACAAAAATATTGTGTTGACTTAGCTAGCAGTTTTTAAAAAATAATTTATTTTAGTATCATTAGTCTACAATTACATGTGCAATATTATGGTTATTAAACTACCCCCTTCATCAGGTCCCCCCCACCAACCCCATTACAGTCACTGTCCATCAGTGTAGTGAGATGCTATAGAATCACTACTTGTCTTCTCTGAGTTCTACCGCCCTCCCCATGCTCCCCCAACATTACACCTGCAATCATAATGCCCCCTTTTCCCTCTTATCCCTCCCTTCCCACCCATCTTCCCCAGTTCCTTTCCCTTTGGTAACTATTAGTCCGTTCTTGGGTTCTGTGAGTCTGCTGCTGTTTTGTTCCTTCAGTTTTTTCTTTATTCTTATACTCCACATGTGAGTGAAATCATTTGGTACTTGTCCTTTCGGCTTGGCTTATTTCACTGAGCATAATACCCTCTAGCTCCATCCATGTTGTTGCAAATGGTAGGATTTGTTTTCTTCTTATGGCTGAATAATATTCCATTGTGTATATGTACCACCTCTTCTTTATCCATTCATCTACTGATGGACACTTAGGTTGCTTCCATTTCTTGGCTATTGTAAATAGTGCTGCAATAAACATAGGGGTGCATCTGTCTTTTCAAACTGGGCTGCTGCATTCTTAGGGTAAATTCCTAGGAGTGGAATTCCTGGGTCAAATGGTATTTCTATTTTGAGTTTTTTGAGGAACCTCCATACTGCTTTCCACAATGGTTGAACTAATTTGCATTGCCACCAGCAGTGTAGGAGGGTTCCCTTTTCTCCACATCCTCGCCAACATTTGTTGTTGTTTGTGTTTTGGATGTTGGCCATCCTCACTGGTGTGAGGTGATATCTCATTGTGGTTTTAATCTGCATTTCTCTGATGATTAGCGATGTGGAGCATCTTTTCATGTGCCTGTTGGCCATCTGAATTTCTTCTTTGGAGAAGTGTCTATTCATGTCCTCTGCCCATTTCTTAATTGGATTATTTGCTTTTGTTTGTTGAGGTGCGTGAGTTCTTTATATATTTTGGATGTCAACACCTTATCAGATACGTCATTTATGAATATATTCTCCCATACTGTAGGATGTCTTTTTGTTCTACTGATGGTGTCCTTTGCTGTACAGAAGCTTTCAGCTTGATATAGTCCCACTTGTTCATTTTTGCTTTTGTTTCCCTTGCCCGGGGAGATATGTTCATGAAGAAGTCGCTCATGTTTATGTCCAAGAGATTTTTGCTTATGTTTTTTTCTAGAGTTTTATGGTTTCATGACTTACATTCAGGTCTTTGATCCATTTTGAGTTTACTTTTGTGTATGGAGTTAGACAGTAGTCCAGTTTCATTCTCTTACATGTAGCTGTCCAGTTTTGCCAACACCAGCTGCTGAAGAGGCTGTCATCTCCCCATTGTATATCCAAGGCTCCTTTATCAAATATTAATTGACTGTATATGTTCGGGTTAATGTTTGGATTTTCTATTCTGTTCCACTGGTCTGTGGGTCTGTTTTTGTGCCAATACCAAATTGTCTTGATTACTGTGGCTTTGTAGTAGAGCTTGAAGTCAGGGAGCATACTTCCCCCGTTTTATTCCTCCTCAGGATTGCTTTGGCTATTCAGGGTCTTTTGTGGTTCCATATGAATTTTAGAATTATTTGTTTCAGTTCTTTGAAGAAAGCTGTTGGTAGTTTGATAGGGATTGCGTTGAATCTGTAGATTGCTTTAGGTAGTATAGCCATTGTGACAATATTTATTCTACCTAGCCAAGAGCATGGGACGAATTTCCATTTGATAGTGTCATCTTTAATTTCTCTTAGGAGTGTCTTGTAGTTTTCAGAGTACAGGTCTTTCACTTCCTTCGTTAGGTTTATTCCTAGGTATTTTATTCTTTTTGATGCAATTGTGAATGGAATTGTTTTTCTGATTTCTCTTTCTGTTACTTCATCATTAGTGTATAGGAAAGCAACAGATTTCTGTGTGTTAATTTTGTATCCTGCAACTTTGCTGAATTCAGATATTAGTTCTAGTAGTTTTGGAGTGGAGTCTTTAGGGTTTTTTATGTACAGTATCATGTCATCTGCCAATAGTGACAATTTGACTTCTTTACCAATCTGGATGCCTTGTATGTCTTTGTTTTGTCTGATTGCCGTGGCTCGGACCTCCAGTACTATGTTGAATAACAGTGGAGAGAGTGGGCATTCCTGTCTTGGTCCCAATCTTAGATGAAAAGCTTTCAGCGTCTCGCCGTTAAGTATGATGTTAGCTGTGGGTTTATTATATATGGCCTTTATGATGTTGAGATATTTGCCCTCTATACCCATTTTGTTCAGAGTTTTTATCATGAATGCATGCTGATTTTTGTCAAATGCTTTTTCGGCATCTATGGAGATGATCATGTGGTTTTTGTTCTTCTTTTTGTTGATGTGGTGGATGATGTTGATAGATTTTCGAATGTTTGTACCATCCTTGCATCCCTGGGATGAATCCCACTTGATCATGGTGTATGATCCTCTTGATGTATTTTGAATTCAGTTTGCTAATATTTTGTTGCGTATTTTTGAATCTACATTCATCAGAGATATTGGTCTGTAATTTTCTTTTTTGGTGAGGTCTTTGCCAGGTTTTGGTATTAGAGTGATGCTGGCTTCATAGAATGAGTTTGGAAGTATTCCCTCCTCTTCTATTTTTTGGAAAACTTTAAGGAGAATGGGTGTTATTTCTTCTCTGGTAGAATTCAGAAGTGAATCCATCTGGTCCAGGGGTTTTGTTCTTGCGTAGTTTTTTGATTACCGATTCAATTTCATTGCTGGTGATTGGTCTGTTTAGGTTTTCTGTTTCTTGCTTAGTCAGTCTTGGAAGGTTGTATTTTTCTAAGAAGTTGTCCCGTTCTTCTAGGTTTTCCAGCTTGTTAACATATAGATTCCCATAGTATTCTCTTATAATTCTTTGTATTTCTGTGGGGTCCGTCGTTACTTTTCCTTTACTCATTTCTGATTCTGTTTATGTGTGTAGATTCTCTTTCTCTTAATAAGTCCGGCTAGGGGTTTATCTATTTTGTTTATTTTTTCAAAAAACCAACTCTTGGTTTCATTGATTTTTTCTGTTGTTTTATTCTTCTCAATTTTATTTATTTCTTGTCTGATCTTTATTATGTCCCTCCTTCTGGTGACTTTGGGCTTCATTTGTTCTTCTTTTTCCAATTTCAGTAATTGTGTCTTTAGACTATTCATTTGGGATTATTATTCCTTCTTTAAATCGGCCTGGATTGCAATATACTTTCCTCTTATAACTGCCTTTGCTGCGTCCCACAGAAGTTATGGCTTTGTGTTGTTTTTGTCATTGGTCTCCATATATTTGATCTCTGTTTTAATTTGGTCATTGACCCATTGATTATTTAGGAGAATGTTGTTAAGTCTCCATGTATTTGTGAGCCTATTTGTTTTCTTTCTAGAATTTATTTCTAGTTTTATACCTTTTTGATCTGAGAAGTTGGTTGGTAGAATTTCAATAGTTTTGAATTTACTGAGGTTCTTTTTTAGCAGTTTGTTTTTAATGGCTGTAGTAATTGAGTGAGGCAAGTAAGGCATTTGCCATGAAGAATTCTATTTCTTACTGAGGAATAAATGATTAATAGTGGATGAATATTTCAACTGTGGCTGTTTGAAATTTTTTTTCTAAGAATTTTTTTCTATATCCTTCCAAAAGTAGTGATGTTTGATATGATAAATTAAGCTTTGGACGTCCAAAAAATAAAGACTGCTTTCCTTAAAAAAAAAAGGCAATTTTCTGGCCATAAAGGCACAGTAGTGCAGTTCATATAAGTGTTGATAGAGTTTATACTCAATCTTTTAATAATCTCTTCTGCAAAAGCTACCATTAAGTAAACCAGGTTTTCTAAATAGTAGTTCTTAAAATTTCAGGTTTATAAAGCTGGTAGTAGAATCTTACTTAAAGGCCCTAAGTATTGAAATAAAATTTAAATTATTTTTTAAATTAAAAGACACATTTTGAATAGCTACTGCAATGTATCCTGTGATTTTTTTTAAGGTGACATGTGCAGTCTAATAATTGATTCCTTCAAGCTGGATCTTTTCCCATGGCCATTATGACCTGGTGGAACATGAAGAAAATGAGACTAGCAAATGCCCAAACAAGTCAGATAGTGATAACTACAGTGCTTGCTGATGCTGAGATTATTGTCAATCTGTAATTAATAATTTGGATGGCAGTATTTATCTCCTTGTTGGAAACTCTCATAGCTGAATTACTTGTGGACAATTTATAGAATCTCAGTGAAGTTAATTTTAATGGAAAAATCTGAAATCTCAATTTCAGATTTAAAAGGTGCTGTACAACTCTCATGTCTATAAATAAGTTTGCTTAGCACCTTTTCGTCACTTGAAATCGTATGCGATACTACTTGCGTGAGCTATTTTGGAAGTAAATATCAAGTTCTAGTGTTTGCTTCTTAGTATTGAACGGAATTTACAGTTCTTTCGTAGACATTTGGCACTAAAGTGGTCAAATTCACTCTTGTGTCTTTTTATCAATACAGTCTGAGCTCCTGGCGAATGCTCTGCAGCTTCCTGACCTGCTGCTACAGAGAGTTCTTTGCCATCCTTATTATGCCAAGGCTACAAAAGAGAAGAGCTGTATTTGTATGCAATACCAACCCTTTGACTGCTGATGTATGTTTCTGCCTACTGTGCCTTGTTGTGATCACTTTTTGGGGCCAATAAAGTATGTTTGGTGTGCCTCTTGTAAAAACAAACAAAAACAAAACAAACAGACAAAAAAACCCCAAACCAAAAAACTTTGTGTCCCGGCAGAGAGCAAGGCAGAGTCCTGCTTCTTTTCTTGCCCTCAAAACCCCACAGCATCTTGAAACAACCCAGGAGGTCAGTGTACTAGACATTACAATCCCTGGGTCCTAGGAGCGCGCCATGGAGATACTGTGGGTTGGGTTCCAGACCACTGCAATGAAGTGAATATTGTAATAAAGCGAGTCAAGTGAATTTTTTGGTTTCCTAGTGTGTAATGTTAACCTTAAGAATAAAACTTACTTTTAAGTCAAAAAACTTTACTCTTAAGTCAATAGTATCTTACTACGCTGATGAACAGTGACTGCAGTGGGGTGTGTGAGGGGGACTTGATAATACAGGTGGATGTGGTAACCACAATGTTGCTCATGTGAAACCCTCATAAGATTGTATATCAATGATGCCTTAATAAAAAACAAAAAGATAAAGCTGTCAGTTATTTTACCAGCAAAAATAGGTTTATTTGGGAATAGCACAGAATTGCAATTCGGGACGAGCAAGCTATGGCAAAACCATAAGCTTGTCAGAACAATGAAGAGTGATCTTTTATAGAGAAAGAGGATGAGTTGGGGGACTGTAATAAGCAAAAAGTCCATTAAAGGAAACTAGGAGGCCCATGTCTGGTGGCTGCTCATTGGCTGGGCTGTTGCTGGCCTGTTGCTGGGGGAGGCAGAAACTCTTCCCTCCACCTACTGGGTGGTAAAGTAGCCAAAACAATAGGAGTTGTAAGGTGTCTGTCTCTTCCTTCCTGTGGGGTCTGCTATAGACTAGGAGGGGTGGGCATGAAAGCGCTCCTGCAGGCCTCCTGGTGCTATGTCAGTGAGGCTTCCCTTTATCAGTTTTCACAATATAAGTTATGTTTACACTATACTGTAGTCTATTAAGTGTGCAATAGCATTATGTCTACAAAACAATGCACATACCTTAAAAGAACTTTATTACTAAAATATGCTAATCATCATCTGAGCTTTCATCGAGTCATAATGAAATATTTTGAAATATTGTGAGAATTACCAATATGTAACACAGAGATAGGAAGTGAGCAAATGCTTTCAGATAAATGGCACTGATAGACTTGCTCAATGCAGGGTTGCCACAAACCTTCAACTTGTGAAAAACGCACTATCTGCAAAGTGCAATAAGGTGAAGCACAGTAAAACAAGGTGTGCCTGTATGCTGTTTCCCTCTGCAACCCATGACTTCCTCCAGAGCAGGGAGTCATTCTGTAAAATCATAGACAAGCAGAAGACCCAGCACATGTCAAGCATGCCAATGTTCCTTAAGGGAAAATGTGTGCTGGTAAACTGGTGCCATCGTGGTTTGGCCAAGGACAGCCTACCCTGAGACTGCAGGAGCCATGAGCCAAGGCTTCTTAAAAACTGGAGAGGGTAAAGCACTGGCCATGGTTTCTGTCAACTGCCTGGAAGTTCCTTAAGTTTATTAAATATGAAGGATGAATAGTTGCCAGGAACAATGCTAGAAACAAACTTGTCGGTCTGAGAACAGCCTGGATGGCACCAGGGATTTCCAGGTTATCTTAATCTCCTTAAGAATAAGAAACACATGTTAGGATGGGTTGTTTTCTTTTACATTTAATCAAAGCATCCCCTAATTTGCTGAAGTTTTTCAAAGTTCTATAACTTTGGGAGGAAAGAATCCCTCTATTACTATGACAAAGTCCAGGCTTTCCAGTAAAGCAAAGGAAACACTCCAGAATGTTAACACGATTTATCTCTAGGGAGTGGAAGTACAGGACGTTCGTTTTGTTTCTCCTGCTTTTCTGTATTTATAGATTTTCACTTACGAACAAGTATTATTCTTGATGAAAAGCTTCATTTTAACAAATCTATTATCTTGAGCTAAAAAAGTCTCCATCTGCAGATTTAAAAATAATAGAAAATTAATGGAAACATTGTCTTGCCAATGGGTTTCAGACCTGGGCAAGTTCACTATGGATTCAATGAGACCAATGAATGACAATGGAACGTTTTTGAGGTGAAAGGGTTTATACTCAACTTTACTCCAATGGTGGCAGGTCAGTCTCTAGAATCCCGTCCACTCAGAGCAAGTCTGCATGCAGCAAGCCAGTCTCTGCTTCTGGGCCTTTTACCCCCACAGCCATCACAGTCTCTGCTCTCCTGCAGCGGTGCAGCCATGCCACCGTGCCACCATATTGCCCAGAGCACTGGGTGGAGCTCTTTATATAGAGTCAGTAACAACGTATTGCCCACAGGTGTGTAGTGAGCTAGCTGACCAGGGCCAGGTGAGAATCCCGGCCATAGGAACCTTCACTTTATCCACAAACATGAAGCTCCTCTGGCCAAGTTAAGTACAATATTCAGTGTATTATGTATTTAGAAAGCTTTTGTCTCAATTTTGGGGAAAAATTAGCCATAGACTAAATGTTGCTCTGGTCTCATGTAATAAAGCAAAAAAGTAATACCTGAAGTGATCAAACTGTTTCTAAATAATCTAACCACATCCCAGAACAAAGCTCCAGAATATTTATAGGAATACAATTATACTCCACTCCTAATAAGATAAAATTTCAGTGTCTAGAATGACTGGTCTAGTGTCCACTAAAAGTTAACATGTATGCAAAGAAGCAGAAAAATATGACCCTTAATGAGAAGAAAAAGCAACCAATCGAAACTGACCCAGAAAGTACATTGATGATAGACTTAGTAGAAAAGAACATTAAAATAATTGTACCTCTGTTCCATATATTTAAGAAACTAGAGGAAATATTGAACATGTTAAGTAGAGATATGGAAGATATAAAAAAGATCAAATTTGAACTTCTCGAAAAGAAACTGATGATGTCTGAGATGAAAAAAATTCACTGGAATGGGATTAATAGCTGATTAGACATTTAGAAAAAAAATCCATGACTCTGAAGGTATAACTGCAGAAGATAATATCCAAAGTGAAGTGTATTAAGACTAAAGAAAATAAAAAGGAAAAAACCAAAACCAAAACCCAGAGTATTAGTTTGCTACAGGACAATATCTAGTGGATTGATACACATGTAAATGGAATCCCTGGAGAAGGGCGAGGGACAGAATAAATATTTGAAGAAGAATGGCCAGAAATTTTACAAATATGGTGAAAACTATAAACCGAAAGACCCAAACAGCTCAGTGAATTCCAAGCAGAAGAAACATGAAGAAAACTATACCCGAAGCACATCACGATCACATTGCTTAAAACCAGTAATAAAGAGCAAATCCTTAACAAAGCTAAGCAAAAATTAAAGTTCTTAATTTTTAAAAGGTCATTCTTAAAAAAAAAGAGCAAATCTTAAAAGCAGCCAGACATAAAAGATGCAAAACATACAGAGGAACAAGAAAATGACAGCAGATGTCTCTTTAGAAACCATGAAAGCCATAAGAGAGTGGAGCAATTTCTTTAAAATACTTAAGCTGTCAACCTAGATTCTACTTAGTGAAAATGTCTTTCAAGAACAAAGATTAAATAAAGCCTTTTTTTGGACATAAAAAAATATGTGCTAGAAGAAATGTTCAAGGAAGTCCTAAAAGCAGAAGGAAATGATACCAGATGGGAATATGGATCTACACATAGGAGTGAAGAGCAACAGAAATTCAATGTGGCTAAATATTTTAAAATTTTTCCTCTTTTTTAAATCATCTCAAAAGATAACTGGCTATTTAAAGTATGAACAAGAGCAATATTTGGGGGCTTTTAATATATGTAGAAGTAAAATGTATAACAACAACAGCACAAAGGCTGGGAGGGAATATGTAGAAAACCATGGTTGTAAGGTTCTTATGCTATACATGAAGTCATAAAATAACACCTGAAGGTAGATCGTGTAAGTTAAATATGTATACTATAAAACCTAAAGCAATCTCTGAACAACCCAACAAAATTATAGCTAACAAGTCAAAAAAAAGGATAAAATTGAATGGCTAAAAAATAATCAATCCAGAAGGCATATAACAAAGAATGAATGAGACAAATAAAGAGCAAGGTGACAGACTCAAACCTAACCATATTAATAATCATACTAAATACAGACGGTCTAAATATCCTAATTAAAAGTGAGAGATTTTCAGTCAGAGAAAAAAAACAAGACCTAATTATATGCCACATACAAGAAAAATCCACTTTAAATACAAAGACACAAATATGTTAAAAATAAAAGGATAGGAAAAAAAGATTTATCATAGTAACACTGTTCACAAGAAAGCTGGAATGGCAATATTAATCTTAGGCAAAGTAACTTTCAGAGCAAAAATATGATCAGGCAGAAGAAGTTATCATTTCATAAGCAGTGAATGAGTCCATTCATTAAGAAGACATAACAAAGCTAAATGTTGAGCACCTAAGAGCAGTGTATCACAATACACAAGCAAAGTTGACAGAATGCAAAAAGAAATATACAAATCTATAATTATTGTTCTTTTCAAAACCTCTCTCTCAATATAATTGGTAAAACAAGTACATAGGGAAGCAGTCATGATTTAGAAGATTTGAACAACACTACACCAACTTGACTTTACTGACATTTATAAAACAATCTTCCCAACAGCAGAAGAATATATAGTCTTTCAAGTACATATGGATCACTTGCCAAGATGGACCTTTTTTTGGATCATAAGACAAGTCTCAAAAAATTTTAAAGTGATCAAATAATGCAAAGCATATTCTTTTCACCACAAGGAATTAAGTTAGAAATAAATAAAAGAAAAATAATTAGAAAATCCCCCAAATATCTGGAAACTAAATAACACACTTACAAAGAATCCAGGGGTCGAGGAAGAAATCAAGAGTGAAAATCAGAAAGTATTTTGAGCTGAATAAAAACAAAGCATGAACATTTGTGGACTGTTGCTAAAGTAGCATGTAGATGGAAATTTATAAGAAAAGAAGAGAGGTCTCAAATCAGTGACCTCAGCTTCCACTTTAAGACTCTAATAAAAGAAGGGCAAATGAAACCCAAAACAAACAAAGCAAAGAAGTAAAGATTACAGTAGGAATGAATGCAATAAAAGCAGAAAACCATAGAGAAAATTAATAAAACTGAAAGATACATGAATATCAAATAAGTATATGAAAGAATTTTCAACATTATTGATCATTAGAGGAATGCAAATTAAACTACAGTGAGATATAACCATATGCTTATTAGAAAGTCTCAAATGAAAAAGATAGAACCTGACACTCCTAAGAGAAATTAAAGAGGACACTAACAAATGGAAATTCATCCCATGCTCTTGGCTAGGAAGAATAAAAATTGTCAAAAAGACTGTACTACCTAAAGCAATCTACAGATTCAATGCAATCCCGATCAAAATACCAACAGCATTCTTCAATGAACTGGAACAAATAATTCTAAAATTCATATGGAACCACAAAAGACCCCGAATAGCTAAAGCAATCCTGAGAAGGAGGAATAAAACAGGGGGAATTACGCTCCCTGACTTTAAGCTCTACTACAAAGCCACAGTAATCAAGACAATTTGGTACTGGCACAAAAACAGACCCACAGACCAGTGGAATAGAATAGAAAATCCAAACATTAACCAAAACTTATACAGTCAATTAATATTTGATAAGGGAGCCTTGGATATACATTGGGGAGATGACGGCCTCTTCAGCAGCTGCTGTTGGAAAAACTGGACAGTTACATGTAAGAGAATGAACCTGGACTACTGTCTAACTCCATACACAAAGGTAAACTCAAGGTGGATCAAAGACCTGAATGTAAGCCATGAAACCATAAAACTCTTAGAAAAAAATATAGGCAAAAATCTCTTGGACATAAACATGAGCGACTTCTTCATGAACATATCTCCCCAAGCAACGGAAACAAAAGCAAAAATGAACAAGTGGGACTATATCAAGCTGAAAAGCTTCTGTACAGCAAAGGACACCATCAGTAGAACAAAAAGACATCCTACAGTATGGGAGAATATATTCATAAATGACATATCAGATAAGGGGTTGACATCCAAAATATATAAAGAACTCACGCACCTCAACAAAGAAAAAGCAAATAATCCAATTAAGAAATGGGCAGAGGACATGAATAGACACTTCTCTAAAGAAGAAATTCAGATGGCCAACAGGCACATGAAAAGATGCTCCACATCGCTAATCATCAGAGAAATGCAGATTAAAACCACAATGAGATATCACCTCACACCAGTGAGGATGGCCAACATCCAAAACACAAACAACAACAAATGTTGGCGAGGATGTGGAGAAAAGGGAACCCTCCTACACTGCTGGTGGGACTGCAAATTAGTTCAACCATGGTGGAAAGCAGTATGGAGGTTCCTCAAAAAACTCAAAATAGAAATACCATTTGACCCAGGAATTCCACTCCTAGGAATTTACCCTAAGAATGCAGCAGCCCAGTTTGAAAAAGACAGATGCACCCCTATGTTTATTGCAGCACTATTTACAATAGCCAACAAATGGAAGCAACCTAAGTGTCCATCAGTAGATGAATGGATAAAGAAGATGTGGTACATATACACAATGGAATATTATTCAGCCATAAGAAGAAAACAAATCCTACCATTTGCAACAACATGGATGGAGCTAGAGGGTATTATGCTCAGTGAAATAAGCCAAGCTGAAAAAGACAAGTACCAAATGATTTCACTCATATGTGGAGTATAAGATCTAAGGAAAAAAAAAAACTGAAGGAACAAAACAGCAGCAGACTCACAGAACCCAAGAACGGACTAATAGTTACCAAAGGGAAAGGGACTGGGGAGGACGGGTGGGAAGGGAGGGACAAGGGGGAAAAGGGGCATTACGATTAGCAGATGTAATGTTAGAGGGGCACGGGGAGGGCTGTACAACTCAGAGAAGACAAGTAGTGACTCTATTGTATCTCACTATGCTGATGGACTCTGACTGTATTGGGGTTGGTGGGGGGGACCTGATGAAGGGGGTAGTGTAATCACCGTAATATTGCACATGTAATTGTAGATTAATGATACCAAAATAAACTATTAAAAGAAAAGAAAAGAAAAAGATAGAACCAAAGTGTTCATAAGGGTATGGAACAACTTTATTCTAATACACTGTTGGTAGAAATAAAAAACAGTACAAACATTTTGGAAAATTCTTAAAATATTAACCATACATTTACCATATGTATGACTCAGCCATTCTAGACCTAAAAGAAACATAAGTATATGTTCATACAAAGACTTTTACATTGCTGTTCATGGCATCTTTATTTGTAATTGCTCCAAACTGGAAGCAACCCAAGGGTCCATAAGCAGATGAATGGATAAACATATTGTGATAAATCTACACAATGGACTACTACCTAACAATAAAAAAGGATGAATTCTTGATACATGGAACAACATGCATTAATCTCAAAATAACTATGCTGAGTGAAAGAGGGCAGACTAAATTAAAAAGAGAGCAGATACTGTATTGTTCCATTTATGTAAAACTCTAGAAATAAGAACCAATCTGAAGTGACAGAAAACAGATAAGTTGTTATCTAGAAATGGACATGTGATTGGGGAGTGCCAGGAGGGTGGGATTACAGATGGGCACAAGAAAATTTTGGGGGTGTGGATATGTTCATTATCTTTATTGTGGTGATGGTTTCATGGGTGTATGCGCAGGTCAAAACATCAAGTTGGGCACTTTGAAAATGTGTCATTTATTGTATCTCAATTATAGCTCAATAAAACTGCTTAAAATAAAAACTGACCTGAAGTCCAGGATAAAAAAAAATCAAACAAACAAACAAGAGCCCTTCAGATCAGTATTGACATTAGAAATCTCCAGGGTAGTTTTAAAAAAAGGAAGTTGTCAAATATATTTAATAACCATTTGGGCAAGAAAAGAGGAACATTAGAACTTTATGTTTATGTATTCATACTTACTTCTATTTACACAAAGAAATAGCCATACTTCCTGTTTTTGCATACAGACCTACCTATTGGAAAGACCTGCAAACACACAAAAGAGACGAATAATAGTAGTTATTTGGGGAAAAAGAATTTGAGAATGGGAGTGTGGAACAGGAGTAGGGGCAAGATTTTTCACTGATGAATTTTTTTAATAGTTTTTATTTTTTGAACTATGTAAGTGTTTTTACTATTTTAGAAGATAATTAAACAATAAAGTAGATCTCAGTTCAGGCTTAACTATCTCCAGAACAGTTTTTGTAACTGCGGATTTTGATCAATTTAGTGAGTCATGAAATAAATGTGATGGATCATAGTCATTAAAACACAGACACACACACACATACACAGAAATAGAAAAGAACAGAAAATATGGAGAATATCAGACAACAAGGAAGAAAGTATTATTTCTTGGAACTTTTGTCTGGTGTGTGTGTGTGTGTGTGTGTGTGTGTGTGTGTGTGTGTGTGTGTGTATTTGTGTCGTGGTATGAAATACTATGGTCAAAAAAGAGTGGGAGGCACTGTTCTGGAGAACCTGGCCTCTCTCCTCTTTCCTCCCTTTGTATATATTGTAAGGCAGTTTATTCTTCTCTCCATTTGTTTTTTCGTCTAGATAAAAAAAACCTTGAGGGCAAGGACTATCTTGAATGTTGGATCCATGCGTGCATGGATGAGTAAGAAAATAAATGAACAGGCAGGTGAATGAATAAATGAAAAGATTCAGTTGTATAGAAAGTAGCTCCTCAGGTTGTATTTGGGTAGGGAGAAGTGAGTGGTGGGGGCTGAGTGAAAATGGTTTTTCAAGGCTCATTTTCCCATGATGATGCACATAAACAACCTTTTGGAGTCATCAGTTTAAAACCTGAGAAACTTCAGGGATGAGTGACATGTGTTTGAACTTCAAACTCAATCATCCTTTAGCAAATGTGTTCTGAGAACCTATCATATGTTCGAAATTTGAGATTTACTCCAAGAAAGGATAGTGAAACTCAAGAATTTTCTGGATATCTCATGTCAAATGGCTATTAGGACCACAGTGGCTCCTCTGCTTATCCTTGGGAACCTTAGGTTTATCTGTGCTGGGTGCAAGTAGTCCCACTGAGAATTGCATTTATCAAAAACTTAACATACTGAGGATTCTTTTTCCTTTTTCTCCTTTCTTGACACCACCTTTTTCATTAATTGAGTCCCCTCATTTTTCCCTTTGCTGGTTTGAAAATTACATACTTCTAGTGGTTACTGTTAAAATGTTGCTATGCATATTTAATTCAAAATGTGCAGTTAACCACCATCTCTGTCCTCTTCCTGAAAAATACAAGAAGTTTAGAATACTTTGTTTCTATACTGAGAGAATTGTGTTAAAAATCTCTGTGATCATAGATTTGTCTATTCTCCTCTTATTTCTGTCATCTTGCTTTATATATTTTGAAATTATGTTATTAGGTCAATACAAAATTAGGATTTTTATGTTGTTTTGTTTAATCTACCCCTTTATCACTGTGTAATGTCCACCTTTAACCTTTAGGAATACTTTGTCTTACAATCTACTTTGTCTGATATTAACATTGCTATCCCTACTTCTTTTGGTTACTATTTACATATTTATATTTATAGTGTGTCTTTCATAAATAGCATGTGTGTGTATATATATATATATATAAAATATAGTTTAAACATCCACTCAGAAAAGTCTGTATCTTTTAATTGGAATGTTTAGTCTTTTTAGTTATTGATATAGCTGAGTTTAAGACTGTCATCTTGGTATTTCTTTTCTATTTGCCCATATATTCTTTGTTCTTTTATTCCATTTTCCTTCCTAGTTTTGGATTAACCAAGTATTCATATTATTCCATTTAACTTCTCTATTAATTTTTAAATTATACTTCTTTGTATTATTTTAGTAGTTTCCCCAGACATAATAATAGCTGTATTTGACTTATTATAATCTACCTTAATTAGTTCTTTACCACTTCATTAACAGTTTATCTCCATTTACCATTGTCTCACCTTTTGTATCTTTGTAGTCACATACTTATAAATGTGTTACAAACTGCACAAGATATAGTTGTTATTGTTGCTTTAAATAAGTCGATATTCTTTTATGTGTTTCCCATATTGAACCCTTCCAGTGCTCTTCATTCCCTTTTGTAGTTCTCAGCTTCCCTTGGGAGTCATTTTCCTTCAGCCTGAAAAACTTTAATATTTCTTATAGAGTGAATCTGTAGGTAACAAATTCTCTCAATTTCTGTTTGTCTAATAACATCTTTATTTCATCATTTTTGGAGGATATTTTCAGAGGGTACAGAATTTTAGGTTGGCAGGTTTTTTTCTTTCTTTCAGAATTTAAAAGATCCAATCCTGTAGTCTTCTGGCTCCCAAATGTTCTGTTAAGAAGTCTGTAAGAAGTGGTATTGTTCCTCTACAAGTATGTATGTGTCTTTTTACTCTTGTTGCTTCTAAGATTTTCTGTCCATCTTTGGTTTTTAGCAATTTGACGATGATATGTCTGTTCTTGGTTTTCTTTTTATTTACATTGCTTAGGATTTGCTAACCTTCCTGAATCTTGAGTTGCTATCTTTCATGCTTTGGCAAATTCTCAGTCATGTGTATTCAAATAACACTTTCCCCATTCTCTCCTATAACACATATAATAGGCCATTTAACTACATTTTCCATGCCTTGAATGCTGTCTTCTGTTTTTCCATTTTTTCTCTATTATTCTCATTTTGAATATTTATTTACTGTCTTTTGAGTTATATAATCCTATCTTTTGCTGTGTCCAGTCTGTCATTAAACCTGTCCAATGAGTTTTTACTTTCCAATATTTTGTATTTCAGTTCTAGCATGTCCATTGATTCTTTTTCTATAGATTGTAATTCTCTTCTGAAATTATATTTTCAGTCATTTTCTCCATCTTTTACTCTACTTTCTTGAACACATTTATGATAGTTATTTTGAAATCCATCACTGCTAGCTCCAACACCTGGATCATCTGTAGGACTGCTTCTATTGTATATATATATTTTCTTAATTATCAGACATTTTTCCTGCCTCTTTGAGTGTCTTGTGACTTTTAAAATTTGTTTTCTGATGTTGTGCAAAAGAGACTGAAGTCAATGTTATTTCTCTCCCGGTAGGATGCATACTTCTTTTTATATGGCAAATAAGGTGAGGGACAGATCATCTCATTCTATTAGAAATGGAGCTGTGCTGTGGCTTTAGTTAGACTAAATCCACCTCTGGTTTCAAATGTCTCAAGGATAAGATCTTTTGTATGCTTCTTAAAGGCCCCTTCCTCTTGTGGACTTTGTCTCCTAAACGTATGTTGAAATTGTGGGTTATCATTTTTGCCTTTGCAGGCCAACTCCTACCCCCCTGAGCTGCTCTAGTACACATCGAGTGTTTCAGAGAGGAAGCCAGCCAATCTGTCATGACAGCTCAAGTGGACATCAAAAGGGTCATTGGTTTTGCTTCTTCCTAGAAGAGTCTCTCTGCCTAAGGAAAGCCTGATTCCAGATTCAAAAAATAACTTATTTATTTACTTATTTATTTAGGTATCATTAATATACAATTACATGAGCAACATTATGGTTACTAGACTCTCCTCATTCAGAAAATAACTTTTAAGAAAGAAAATAACCAATAATCTTAACTTACCTTGGAAGGAGTCTTTTCTCAGTTAAATTTTAGTTCCTTTAGTGTTCTAGGCTTCTCCAATATCTTCCAAAATGTTTTCATAATTCATTTTTTTCTTTAATGTAGAGGAAGTAACGGTCACTTCCTACTACATTTAACTCAGAAGTAAAGTTTCTTATGTTCTTTTCCAGTTACTTCAAATCAGGATTCAAACAAGGCCCACACATTCTATTCTTAAGTCTCTTAATTTATAGGTTTCCCATCCCTTTCTGTATTTTTGAGGTTGTTGTGTTTGTTTTTCAACTTGTTTAAGCAACTGGCTCATTTGTCTGTTGAGTTTTCTGGATTCTGCTGGTTGTTTCAACTTAGTATCATTTAACATGTTCCTCTGCCTCCTGTATTTCCTATAATCTGGTAGTTATATCTAGAGGATTGATACTATTCTATTTTTTTGGCAAGATTACTTTATAGGTGGTACTGTGTGCTTCCTCTTTTATCACATAATTCCTACTTATTTTTACTGTCCAGTTCCAAAGAAATTTCTTCTCAGTAGTTTTCCCCGATCCATATTCTTTCTACCTCTCCTGTCTTCTATATTTCTACAGCATTTTACCTCTTATTATCACCTTTTCATTTAGGAGTCCATTACACTCCCTCCCTGCAATGCCAGTTTGTAGTTTGGGATCTCCTTGGGGGCAGAATCCATATTTTACTTATTCTTTTATCCTCATGATTATAGTGTGGTGGATTAAAATGGCCACAAATTATTTTCCTTTCAAAAAGTGGAGTTTATTTTCCTTCATATTGGATGAAGGCTGATCTTGTCACTTATTTTGATCAACAGTGCATGGTTAGTGATACTCTGCCTTCAGCTGCCATGCAAAGTCGAGGTACTGTCCTGGAGAGGACGTGCGGATAGGGAAAGAGATGCCTAGTCAGCTTCCAGCTCTTCCAACCATCCCAGCTGAGGTGTCAGACATTTGAACAAAGCCATCTTCAGTTTCCAGCCTTAGCTGCATCTCTTGATGATTGCAGCCTTATGAATGAGCCCAGCTAAACCCAGCCCAGATTGCAAAATAATGAGCAAATACATGATCACTGTTTAAGCCACTAAGATTTGGGGTGGGTTGTTATGCAACAGTAGATTACTGAAACACAGAGTATCTGGGATATGATGAGTCTTCGATAAGTGTTTGTCGAATTCAATTTAATTGTAAGAGACTGGATGGGTAATTAAACTAGATAGCTCTCATGGCCCTACCCAGCACTGAGATTTTATGATCCCAAGATAATTAATGACCTTGGATTATGCCATTACTTCCTCTATTTCTACTGATAAAAAGAATTGAATCTAGGTGCAATATAATTAAGTTCTTAGGTATCCATTTGGGCTGCTATAACAATATATCATAGACTGGGTGGCTTATAAACATCAAAAATTTATTTCTCATAGTTCTCGAGACTGGGAAATCCAAGATCAAAGTGCTGGCAGATTCGGTGTCTGGTGAGAACCCACTTCCTGGTTGTCTTCTTGTTGTATCCTTCCATGGTGGAAGGGAGGAGGGGTCTCTCTGAGGCTCTTTTATAGGGCACTAATCCCATTAATAATTATAAGGGTGACCAATCACATTCTGAAGGCCCCACTTCCTAATACCATCACCTTGGGGGATTAGGATTTCAACACATGAATTTTGGGGACACAAACATTCAGAGCATAGCATTCCATTCCTGCCCCCACCAATTCATATCCTTCTCACATGTCATCAACTTAAAGTCTAAGTCCAAAGTCTTATCTAAATATCATCTAAATCATATATGGTTGAGACTCAAGGTATGAGTCACTAGGCTTTGTGATACCCAACTTGCAGTAGGATACCTAGGGTCACCTATTTCAATTAATTTCTTTTCTAGACCTACTTTTCTGCAGTTCTACTGATTCCTAGATCTTCACACATAAAAATCATACCCTAAACCCCATTTACTGTAGAACATAAGCTGCTTTGAGGGTTTTTTTCAGTAATGGAGAAAAAATTGTGCTAAGACATTTATACTTCCAAATTCAGTTTGTACTCATTTTTCAATCTTTAGAGTTTTTCTCCAGTTTCTCATTAGAAAGATAAAAGCTGCAATGATATGACCATACTATGAAAAGTGAGCTAACTAACCTAGACTACAGCATTTTGTAAAGTTTGAAATGTCTTAGACTTTCAGGTGATCGGCATTTTGGAAGAAGATTCAGCCTTTGAATAGTTACTCACTTTACCCTTTCTTTAACACTGTACTATTTACAATCAACCATTTTCCTTTATCTTATTACTTTGGAAGGGGCTAGATGCTATGGGCTTATAGTAAAGTATTCTTTAAAGGTATACTGTAGTGCAAGCATCTGGATGGTCTTTTGAGGTCATGCATCAAAGTTCAGATTTAGCTATGTTGCAGTTGTAGCAGAAGGACCGAACTCTAAACTCTACCACTTGCTGCCCAAGTATCAGAAACCACTGATTTTATGTTTAAAGACCTTCCTTTGATAGAAATGTAGGAATATAAGGGTGCTGGAGTGAGAGGGTGGTAGCCTACAGAAACCAGGCTTTCCATGCACTTCCTAGTGTCCTGTTTTAAGTGCCAAGTGTTTTCTTGATTTTGACATATTTCTGTGCCTATCCCTGTCACCTTGCCAATTCATTCCTGATTTGACCCACTTTCTGACTGAGTCCTTGTGCCATGGCAGTTAACCTTAGGCTCCATCTGCCTATGTCCCTGGTGCCCATCTTCTGGACTCATCCATGGTCATCGCTCAGTCTCCCGTTTGGCTCTGCCCTCCTAGCAGTCATTGGAGTTTGCTCTAAGCCTAACTCCCACTCACCCTTCTGGTGCCAGGTCATCACTGTGACAGGAAATAGTTCCTTGACATCCATGATAGGTTCAGGGCCTCCTGGTGTATTCCCTCACAGTTTCCTGCATTTTACCTTTGAGATACTTATCACAATTTATGATTATTTTTCTCATCTGTTCTGCTCATCTAGTATCTTCAGCACCTGGGACAGTGCCTAGCACATAGTAGGAGTTCAATAAATGTTGAGTAAACATTAACAAATGAAGCTTGTGACTTGGGCCCTCACCTCTTTTAGGGTACTATTGTATATGACCTTGGGCTAGTTACCTATTTGAGGCTCAGTTTATGCATGTGTAAAGTAGGGATAACATTTTTTCATCTACCCCACAGTTGGGGGTGCTATGTATGCAGCAGATGCTTAGTAAATGTTTGTAGAAATAGTAAATGCATGTGCTACTTCTATGATGAGACACCTATATTTTAACTAGTATTTCTCTTATCTGACAAATGAGAGAAATTGAGTACCCAAGCAAGAGGAGTCTTGCTTATTGAGTGGGAATTTAAATTCAGGCTTCCATATACCCTTGCCCAGGAGTCTACACTTCTCTTCTGGTTGTAGCTTAATACTACATATTTTTTAATGGGGGAGAGGACTTTTTTTTAATGGATTTGGATCAAACTAGTAATGATTGACTTTTTCAACTCCTGAGGGTTTTGTATGTTACAGATTTTAACTAAGTTTGGTCCACCAAGAATATAGATTCTAGATTGCTTGTATCTTAACCTGTAAGAAAGAATCAATAGTGAATGTGACTATGTAAGACGAGGGAGAGTTCTATAGAGGTAACATTCTCATCAGTGGGTACAGCTGACTGTTCTTCTGAAACAGTGGTAAGATAAGATCCTGAGCTTGTGTGATGGCAAAAGTGCTTTCAGCCTAACAATTCCTTGTACTGTCTAGATTAACCTGACCATTTCCCCCCTTTCCTCCATCAGTGCAATGAAGATACCTTGCATATAGAACACAGATGCTACCCAGTTTTTGCTCATTTATTCTCCACCACATCCACACACTTCTGGAATTCCTCCCACTCGACATGTTTTTGGCATACAGAACACAGAGAAGGGAGAAGATGCAGGAAGGGTCCAAATGTAACTAGACTTTATATATTTTATTTGAGCCTCATCTAACAGAGATGGGGAGAGTAAGTTAAAGGCGATCTGATAAAAACTCCAGAGTTTGTGAGGTATGCAAAGGAAGAAAATCCTTTGCTAGAACATCTGCTGAAGGTGAAATGAGGTGAGCCTGGAGAGGGAATTCAGAAATAATTTTTGGTGTTTAGTATTGTGATCTGGGAGCGAGATCCCAGTGCTGAGCAAGGAAGAAGGCCAGCAGGTGGGGGAGTCTCAAAGCAAGTACTGCTAGTTTGTAACTCGTCTAAGGTCTCCTGACCTAGTGACCCCATTTGGGTGGGGGGGACTTGCCAGGGGAATCTGACCCATCATGCCATCTAGGGATCCTTAACTTCATTGCCCTTGGATGGATGTAAATTCATAGGTTGATGCCTCCCCTCCACTGACCGTGTCCTGTGTTGCATCTCAGGTGGGGAGTTGGGAGGCATAGACTGATACACAGGCCAATATTGCTGCAGAGGATAAGACTGATTCTTTGGCCTGGATGTGGACTTGAGCTGGGGCCCTGCCTCGACCTCTGTTTCAGGCTCCAGCTCAGATTCAGGCTCTATATTGTGGTCTAGGTGTAGGTCCAGATCTAGCCCAGTCTCTTGTTCTGATTCCAGCATGGACTCCAGATCCATATCTAGCTCTGGCTCCTCTTCTGTTACTGGCCTCCGCACTGTGGAAAAGCCTGGACTTACATTTTTTGGGATTCCTAGAAGACTGCTGCTTATGTTATGACTTGACTCTTCATTCTGAAACACACAGTTAGATGGATTAAACTTTCCAATTAAACTTAACTTTTGAACAGTCAAGGAATTTCAGAATATAGCAGAACTTAAGGTACCAGAAATCATGGGTTCCTGACCAAGTAGAAAATATTTTTGGCCTAAATCTGCTTTTCATTTTCATTGCGCCCTCTGGTTCCTGTCACTCACTATACTTCAGGCTCAATCAATCCATAACTTCTGATTTCTCTGGCTTTTCTAGCTAGCCTGGATTTCATGGTAAACCATTTAAACAGCAATGGCCTTGGAAGCATTCTGAAACATCATGTCTTCTTGATCTTGTCTTTTCAAGCCCCGGTGTAATCCTTGGCACAGCCTGTAGAGCCCTTCATGACCTGGCCTGTTGCCATCTTTAGCTTTATCTCCATCTGTAGTCCCTACCCTTTGCTGTAGCCATAAAGTCAACCAAAGGTGCCTGACTACTGCTGACCTTTGCTCATGCTGTTCCCTGTGCCTACCCTGTCCTCCATCTTGTCCACATACACTGTTCATCATCCCAGATTCAGGTCAAAGATGACCAACCAGGATCAGAGCTCCCTTTGAGTTCCAACTGTACCTTACTCACACTTCTATCATAGTACCAGTACCGTATTGCCTGATTTATTTACAAATCTCTCTTTCCTATTAAATTCTAAGCTCCTTGAGGTAGGACAGTGCCTGGTTCTTGATATCCTCAGTACCAGGTACTGAGCCTGTCACATAGCAGATGCCTTGTAGGCTTGGTGAATCAACCTTGCAGCAGCATTCCATAAAATAAATAACTTTCACCTTTCCTGAAACATTTTCTTCTCCTCCACCATGTGACACTCTCTTGCTCTTCCTCTTTCCTTTTTGGTTGCTTCTTCTTGGTGCCTTTGTTTTCTACTCTGCTTCTCCTGGACTTCTAAATGTTAGCAGGCCCCAGGGCTTACTTATTCTGGGGCCCTTCTCCCTTCCATCTACGCTTTCCTCAGAGATGATTTTATTTAGTCCCATAATTTTCATTATCATGTATGTGCCAATGACTTTTTGGTCATAACCCTTCCCCTGGTCTGCTGGTTCATATATCCACTTCCGTTCTTGACATCTCCACTTGCATGTTAGTAGGCATCTTGAATTTAACATGAGAAATAGAACTTGCTCCTTTCCTAGTCTTTCCTAACTTAAATATTAGAAAAAAAGTGACATATTCAATAACAAGTTTTAATATTAATCCTGGTAAGAATGTTAGTTAACTAGAAAAGTACTTTTTAAAAACATAGTAAATACAATGTCTATCTTAAATCAACCGTCACCACTAGCCTTAATAGACATAGAAGCTTTTCTCATTAAATTCAGGAGTAAGGCAAGACTCAGCACTATTTCTTGAATTGTTCTGGGTTGATTACCTAATGCCATAAAATGTGATATTGAAATAATTGTTCTAACAATTGGAAAATAAGATATTTTTATTATTTGTAGAAAACATTTTTCTATCTAGGAAACTCAGGAGAATTAACAGTGAAACCTTTTAGGACTAGTAAAATATTGTACAAGGGTGGCCAAATAATTTAAAAAATCAATAGGTTTCTTATATGGTAGCAATTGCAGTTAGAAAATATAGTGAAAAAGAATATTCATTTTAAAAAGGAATAAAAATGTAAAACATAAAGTATAAATTATCTAGCATTTGTTTATATGAAGAAAGTCACAATACCTTACTATGAATGCAACATTTAAAAAGACTGAATAAATGTAGAGACATCATATGTTCCTGTGTAGGAAAAACAAATACTGTAAAGATATCAGTTTTCAAAGTATTTTTTATTTTTTATGCAATTCTAATGAGAATTCCAATTTTTTTTGTGTGTGTGTGGTGGGGGGAAGCTGACAAAAGATTCAAAAGTTTGTTTGGAAGAAAAAACTGGTGAGAATGACTTAGCAAATTTTTAAATAGAGCACTGATGACACAGGACTTCTTAACCAAATGTTTAAATGTATTGTAAAGCAGTAGTAATTAAAATGGTGTGATACTGAAGCTACACAGAACAATGAAACCAAAAACTAAGCTAGAAATAGACTTTAGTTTTCACAAGAAAATAATATTTTATGAAAACAGCATCTCAAATCAGTGAAGGAAAGAAGGCTTATTCAATAAATGGGATAGCTCAGAATGGCTAGTTATATAGATAAAAAGTAAAGATTACCCTTCAACATCACACACTGAAATACATCCTAACTAGATTAAAGGTATTGTATATAAAAAATTAAAACATAAAAATCTAGAAGAAGATATAAATTATTATTAACTTTCCAAGTGAGAATGACATGCTAAACTAAAAGCGATGGACAATTAAAAAGGGAAAATTAATATAAGAAAGACTATATCAAATGTAAAAGCAAATACGTCAAGTGTATCCTAATTATAAATTACTTCCACTTATAATAAAGGCAGACCAACACCACTCCCCCCTACTACCCCCACTCCCCCACACCACCACAAGGACAACTAGAAGAGCTGGGTAAAATATTTTAGAACTTCTGCTTGAAGGCACCATAAAGCTAACAAGATCATGAAGAGCTACCAGGCAAAGATTTAGGAAAAGGTGGAAATCTAGGGAGGTGAATCTGGTATATGGAGCTACTTTTACAGAGGGTATTTAATGATCTGGAAGTGGCATGTGTATCTTAAGCAGTGCTTTTGATGGCTTTAAGGGCTTAGGGTTCCCACAGACTGCCACTGGGCTTTGGGTGACCTCATGGCCTAGAACACCTCAAGACCTGATTTCAAACCCAACTGGCTTTGAATTGCTAGTGCCTCCAAGTACCTGGCAAAACCATCAAACTCTGTCTAGAAGAAAAATGTAATTCTGAGCCTCAAATTATTTCTATAAACATTTTCCAAATACAATGTCTGGCACACACCCAAAGATTACCAGGCACATTAGATTTTTATAATGAAGGATGCATACAGAATCTCTTAAGGTGGTAATTCTCCAAGTGTGGCTTCTGTTTCATTACCTAGTGACTTGTTAGCAATGGAAATTCTCAGGCCCCATCACAGACTCACAGATTCAGAAATTCAGGGCATTAGGGCATAGAGGGACCTAGCAGTCTGTGTTATGACAGAATATTTTGGCGATTCTGATGCATACTAAAGTTTAAGAACCACTGGAAGCCCCTAACATAAGCAGGAGGACTTCTGGCCAGAGATGATGTCCCCAGAATTCTTGCTCCAGATGGGGGTGGACCTGATACTGAGGTTTCTTCCAATTGAAAGGCTTTGTGATTCTATGATTTTCTAAATGGGAGTGAACTTATAGATCAGAATAGAAAAAAAATATGGTCAAATCTAGCTATCAGGGGAAAAAGTTCTGGATAAGAAGAGGCACATGACCTCTGAAAATTCTCAACAAAGCAAGAGAAATACTTGGTAAAACATTACTTAAAAAAATTAAAAGAAAGAAAAATGTCACAATTTACAAGCTTGGATGTCTTCTTAAAGTTTGAAAAAGACACTTATTACTCTGGTAATACTTCTCTTGCCATAAAAAATGCAAATGCTGAAATCTGTTAAGTCGAAGAATCAGGGGTTTAATTAAAAAATAATTTCTAGTCTTTAGATAATATTTTTGTGCCCATCTGTTCTTTAATTTCTCTGTTTTTGGGAAAACTTAGAGGCTAATTTGAAAACAATGAAGCAGGCCCAGCTTTTTACTTAGTACTTATAAATGGCTAAAAATTTCTGGCTTATAAATCATTCTTTGCAGTTGGTCAGGTTGAGTATATCTCATATTACTCACAGTAAATAATAACCTAAGTGAGACTGGCTGATCTTTACCTCTGCTAGTTCATCAGCTTTATTATTCATTCCCAGGGTGGGGTAAGGAGTGGATTCTAAAGGTATAGCTAGGGGAGATACTTAAAACATTTAGTAATTGGAATAGTATTGGCAATAACCAAGCTTGCTGTAAAAGGATCCTAGAGGCCTCTGCTGGGTCATATAACACTCTCTTCAGTTGGGAGAGGGTCCTGAATGGCATACAAATGCCATGGCAGTGGGGGAACTTGGACTCAGGTCTACTGCTATTTACCAGCTGGCAAGGGAGCATGTCACCATCTCAACGTTTGGCCCAACCATATTCAAAAGCCTTTCCTGGATGTTGCTCATCTCCATCTGATCAGGCATCTCCCCACCCCTCAGCCCCAACTCATTCCCCACCCTGATGGTTCACATCATCCAACCTTGTCTGTTTCTGAGTAGGTTTCCTGTATAGCTGTCTCAGATTCATCCAAGCTTAACTCAGAGGACTCTGGAAACTTCCTTGACAAGGCAAACAGCACAGCATCATGGAGCGTGAGGAACAGCTGGGCCTTGGTGATGCCAGCGTCAAAGAAGTCATTCCTCTCAAATGCCCTGACCACAGAAGCTACAAACCAAACCCAAAACACACACAGGGTCAGACACTTGGAGAGGAGAGCACACAGCCCTCTCATAGGGGGGAAGATACTCACAGTGACATCCTGAAATAAGCACCAAAATGTTGGCATTTTGGAAAGCATTGCACATCTGCAGGGAGAGAGTAAGTCAGTGTTAGAGATTTTCACACTTCCTGGAGAAGGATCTTGTAATTAGCTGAGTTTTAAATCCCTTTGATCACTCTTCTGTGGTATATGTACCTTTGCATTCCAGTTGAGCTCTATAAACACTTGATGAGTGGATTTCTATATGCCTGGAAATGTCTAAAGTTCTTGGAATACAGGAGACTAAGACAGTTTCATGTGGGTGAGGAGTGAGAGGGAGAGTTGCCCATGGTCTCAGGAGAGGAAACTGTTCACAGCAAGAGATAATATTCATGTGAGGACAGTGCTAGGACAGAGACAGGCAAAGGCATGATGGGAACACAGTGGACAGTCCTCACGAACAACCATATCTTGGTGTCATTGCTTAGTATTTGCATGTGACCCCCTTCTCCGTGGAGTTCACTGAGCAGAGGAGGCAATACATGGCACAGAGATGGTCAAGTAATACAGTGGGGAATGGAATTTGGGAGCCTGCAGGTCATATTCACAGCTGCTCTGTGAAGTTGCATTTGAGTTTAGTAAAACATCATATACTTAGTAATCTCAGATTAATAAACATCAGATACTGGCCTCAAGATTACTTCAGCCAATACATATGCTCTGGGGCAATAAATCTTAAAGTTTAATTCAAAGCCAAGTCAATATTTACCTTAATACTCTATGATTGGATAGTCTCTAGCCTGAGCACTAAGTTAAAATGTCAAAAGAAACAAAACACAGACTCTACTTCTTTCACTACAGAGAGGAAACAAGAAAGTTATTCTTCATCATATGGTAAATCATAAAGTCATTTGGTAAAGAGCCACTATGGAGATACTTTAAATGACAAGCACTGGAAGAGGGAATCTTATTATTAGGAAGAAGCTTAAATCAAATAGTTGTCAAAGAACTACTGCTGGGATTTTTCTTAAGTAAGTTTAAGCTTTCAGTTAGAAAGTAAACAAAACCAATGATTTCCTCTAATAAGGTGGTATAGAAAAATTACAGAAAGAATGAAGAAACCTGTATTTTTAAACTGTTAAAAGTACACCATGAATCTCTGACAGCTGGAAAGCATCTCCATGTTGTGGCTGGAGCAGAAAGTCGCCCACATAGGCCAGGTGTGGATGGGTCATGCCAGGACCAACACATATAGTGCCTCCACAAGAAAGGAAGGCAAGAGGGGAGACAGGAGAGGACAGCATGGCACAATTGTGCTATAGAATGTGGTGGGAGTGATTCAAAGTCAGACCCCTAGTTCCAGTGCTGCATAGGCCGCTTACTAGCTGTGAGCCTGGGACCCTTAGGGGGGAATGTGGCTCCTCTCTCGGGACTGCTGTGAGAATTAAATGAGGTAGTGTGTATAAATGTGCCCAACTCTGTCTGGCATGCAGTAGGCATTCAGTAATGTAGGCTGAACGACATCGGAAGTAGCAACTACTGTGCAAGCCTGGGAGAAGAGAGCATAGCCCAGCAGCACAACCTAAGATGGAAAAGCCCCAAAGCCAGTCTTATACTTTAGTCCGAAAATGGGATGCAAAAAAAGATCTCGTGTTGGGAAAGCCCTTAATAGTAATCTCTTCCAAGCCTCTTGTTTCATAGATGAGGAAACCAAGACCCTGTGCAATTCAGTAAGTTACCTCAGGTCAGGTGGACAGTGAGCAGTAACACCGGGTCAGCGCACGTACACAGACCACCAACCAGAGTTCTTTATGCTGTAAGGGGCTTCCTATTGCCTCAGACGGAAGAGGAGCTGGACTCAGGAGAGAAGCATATTCCTTTAGGAACACGAAGGTTTGATGAAATAGGATCTGAGGATGAAAGAAATCAGCCAAAGGAGCCAAAAAAGTGGGTACAGAGCTGGAAAGTGGGTGTTTAGAATGTTTAAACTGCAGCCATTGCCAACAGGAGCAAAGAATGAGATAGAGGGCTGTCAACTGGGATAAGCTGTCTGAAAGAAAGGCCCTGTACTTACGAGACACCAAACAATAAAAGCAATATGGTCCGTTGTGCATCTAAACTGTCCATATTGTATAAGGAGAGAGATGAAAAATGTCAGAGAAACCAGAGAGTGGGAGAGAAACCTGGACTCAGGGACAACATTTTTGAAGGAGAAATCTTCCCTGCCCATTTCACCCACAGATGCAGGCAACAAAGAGGGAATTGGGGAAGATCCTCTAGGTTCTAGATCAGGCAGCCCCAGGCTTTGGGTATCATTTTATCACAACTTCTTTAAATCTGAGTGCTTTTTACAATGTCTAGCTCAGAGCAGTTCCTTTAATAGTGAAGAATTCTTGATGAGCTTTTTCTGTAGCATTTGGACATATTCCTTGAAGATGTGCAGCTAACTCCCAGGATACATTGGGAGTTGCTGGATGTGACACAGATTGCTGTTTCAATGGTGCTAAAAGTTTCCTATTTTTCATTCCTTGAGAAATAATACATCATGCTTAAAGAACCAACCAGTTCAGTAAATCAAGGGTGAGTTCATTTCCATTTTAACCTTTAATTGTCTTCAGTGTCTGCATTCCTAGTGGCCTGGGAGTCACGTAGCAGCTGGTCAATGACTAACAGGATTCAGTCAGGATCAGGGGCAGGATGGTGGCAGTAGGAGGGGATCAGAGCCCTTGTTAAAGCCTCCTCTGTATTTACCTGCCTTAATATGACTGAAGCCTGTGAATCCACAAAATGCACCATGGAGAAATCCAGGATGATGGTGTGGGTGCTGGGTGGAAGAGATACCTCTGAGTGAGGGACGGGCAAACTACTCTCCCCTTGATTCTCAGAAGCTTTGCGCAGCGCCATCAAGACTTTTCTGGAGGGATTCTTAGGAAGCTGAGTTTTCTCCACCTCCTCACAGTTTTCCCCATAAGTTCTCTGAGATGTGGAAGATATTATGTAGGGTTCTTGGTCATCTGCCGTAGCTTGGCTCATGTCCATGCTCTTGAAACGTGAGCAGCGGATCAGGTTAATGGAGGATGTATCGTGGTCCTGTTTGCTTTCAAATCGCTCTGTGTAAACAATCTGGGTAAACAGAATTAGGGGAGGATGGTGTACAAGTCAAAGAAGGACTGGGAGTACCTGCAACTATGCTGTTCCCATCTATCACTCAACTCCCTCTCTCTTAGGAAACTTCTCTGCAGACTAGGCACTGTACAGTTTTGGCTTGGATATCTCACTTTACTTCAAGCTTGTGACTGAAACCCCATTTATCTCTCATTATCCTTACCACTCATAGCATCCCCTCCCAACTTCCTTCTGTGCATCAGTGACATTATTATTGATGTAGTGAACCAGATTTTAAATGATCTTTGATTTATTCCTTTCCCTCACCCCTGGGTTCTGGGTTGTAATTAGTCTCCAATGGCCAATAATACTTTGAAGTATTTCTTCCATTAGTCCCTTTTCTCAACACCTCCTTCTTTTTGTTTCAAATTCAGGTACATACAATAAAGTGCATAAAACTTGGTATACACAATGAAGTATCACCTCACACCAGTCAGAATGGCCATTATCCAGAAGACAAGAAATAACATGCATTGGCAAGAATGTGGAGAAAGGGGAACCCTCCTACACTGTTGGTGGGAATGTAAACTGGTCCAGCCACTGGTGAAAACAACATGGAGTTTCCTCAAAAAACTAAAAATAGAAATACCATATATATGACCCAGCAATTCCACTTCTGGGAATTTACCCAAAGAAAACAAAATCATTAATTAGAAAAGATATATGTACACCTATGTTCATTGCAGCATTATTTACAATAGCAAAGACATGGAAGCAACCCAAGTGCCGGTCAATAGATGAATGGATAAGGAAGCTGTGGTTACATATACACAATGGAATACTACTCAGCCATAAAAAGAAAGAGATCTTGCCGTTTGTGACAACAAGGATGGACCTAGAGGGTATCATGCTAAGTGAAATGTCAGACAGAGGAAGACAAATGCCCAATGATCTCACTTATTTATGGAATCTAAAAAACCAAACAAACAAAAAAGAAGTAAACAGACAAATATAGACAACAGACTGTTGGTTACAATAGGGATGGGAGACTGGGGATGAGTGAAATAGGTAAAAGGGATAAAGACATACAAACTACAAATTGTAAGTAAGTTAGACATAGGAATGGAATCACAACATAGAGAATATAGCCAATAATACTGTAATATCTTGGTATGATAATGGGATAATTACACATATTGCAGCAAGCATCTAGGAATGTATATAATCACTGAGTCACTGTGCTATACATTTGAAACCAATATAATATTGTATATCAATTTTATTCCAATTAAAAAAAAGAGGGAAAAAAAACCTTGGTATACAACTTTATGAATTTTGACATATGTATATACACTCATGTAACCATCAACTAGATCAAGCAATAAAACATCCTGATTTTTTTCTTTCACCTATTTCACCCATCCCCACCTATGAGTTTATTTCAGTTTTGTTTGTTTTTGATTCCACATATAAATGAAATCATACGGCATTTGTCTTTCTCAGTCTGCCTTATTTCATTTGGCATAACGCCTTCAAGATCCATCCATGTTGTTGCATATGGCAGGATTTCATTCGTTTTTATGGCTGTGTAATATTCTATGTATAGTAACCACATTTTTTAATCCATTCATCTGTTGACAGGCATTTAGGTTGTTTACACATTTTGGCTATTGTATACAATAAATGCTGTGATAAACATAGGAGTGCATATATCTTCAGATTAGCAATTTTTGTTTTCTTTGGGCAAATTCCCTGAAGTGGAATTGCTGGATCATATGGTATTTCTGTTTTTAGTGTTTTGAGGAGCTTCTATACTGCTTTCCATGATGGCTGCTTCAATTTGCTATCCCACCGAGAGCATACATTAGCATCTCCTTCTTTTATCAGTGAAGACAGTCTTCTGTCAGATTTCCTTAAGAAGACGATATGATTTGAGCAGGGCTGTCTTTACCTTTCACTCTTCCATTACCCCTGAGAGGTCTGTCATAGCTGCTATAGCTTAAGGACAGTACCGAGCACCAGGAACATAATGGCATGCAAGATGTGGGTTATGACTCTGTAGTCACTGGGATCAGATTCTACCGAGGAGAGGGCACGTGTCCATTCAAAGGATAACAAACAGCACGTATGGACAAGAACTATAAGGCACATGAAAAAATGAAAAGAATTCATTTGTTAGAGTGGTTTAATTTGGGGTGATGTTTCTCCCCTTATTCATGGTGTCAGTTACCCATAATCGTCTGTGGTCTGGAGGCAGGTGATCCTCCTCCTGATGTATGGTCACAAAGTCAATGGTAGCCTAAGGCTACATCACAAATGCCTACGCCATTCGCCTACCTTCATCTCATCACATAGTTTATCATTTCACATCATCACAAGAAGAGGGTGAGTACAGTGTAGTAAGATATTTTGAGAGAAAGACCACATTTATGTAACTTTTATTATAGTATATTGTTATGATTGTTCTATTTTATTATTCATTATTGCTGTTGATCTCTTACTGTGCCTAATTTACAAATTAAACTTTATCATAGGTGTGAAAAAAAATAGTATATATGTCATACAGGAAAAAAACAGTATATATAGGGTTTGATACTGTCTGCGGTTTCAGGCTAAAGATAGTATCCACTGGGCGTCTTGGAACATAACCTCCCTGGATAAAGGGAGACTACATATTGTATAGCAAAAGAGTGGTATGGACAGATAATAATATTACAGTTTAAAGGGGAGAGGTGTTTCCCAAGGCTTGAAGGTACCTGAGGCCAGGCCTTTTGGGGACAGCTGGGGACTCGCTCAGTAGCAGGGAGATGCAAGTTCCTCTAAGCAGAAGGAAACCTCTGAGAGCCTTCCTTTTCTCTCTACTTTACACTCTTGTCTTTCAAAGGCTTTCACAATCCACTCATGCTGTGTCAGCCTTAACTTACTTCCCAGGCCAAGCCTCTTATCTGAGGACCCCACATTTATTTCTGCCTCAGTAGCTTTGGCCAAGCCTATCCACTGACTGTTGGTCCTCTTTTTTCTTACCTGGTATAAATCCAAATTTCTCTCTCCTGTCCAGCTCAAGTCCATTCTACCAATAAGTTTCCCTGGCTTTTTGAGTTCATGCCCATCTCTTTTTATCTGAACACACAGTTTAGAATATAACAACATGCTGTACGGTATGGTTTACTATCCTACCTATTTCATCAATTTTAAGATGCGCCACTATTTTCTGTACTGTCAAGAAAAACAAACCACTTCAAATTAAACTATGCCATGCTATCAATTGCACAATGCAGCTAGATTTCTGAAATGTGAAAAAAAAGCTATTTTAGGATTGATAAAATACAATAATAACCTCATATATTACATTAATAGAGTTGTCTCCCTAGTTTGATTTTAAACTCCATGAATTGTTTCAAAACAATCCTGTGATTTTGAGGGGCTACAGGTGGGTAGGGTAGGTGAAACAAGATGGGCTATGAGTTGATAAATCTTAAAGTGGATGATGGGTACATAGAGGCTCATTGTGTGACTAGATAGCTAGGCAGAAAAAGGGTCAATGGGGAATTTAGAGCAAAAGTTGACATTTCTCTGCTGAATTGTTTTGTAAAATAAGATGTTCTAGGAAGAGCAGGCCTCAGGCAGGTAGTTTGTAAAGGTTACCTGCAGGAGCTCCCCTGACTGCTCCTGGCGGCCCCCTCCCTGTTGCCAAGGACTGAGAGTTCTGGCCAATCGCCACCCATCTTCTGAACATCCATCAGAATTGTGCTGAGTTTTCGCCTCATTTGCACAATTTATGTACTAACCTGAATTGTTCTGAGTTTTCTGGGCCTATCAGAGAGCTGCCCTGTGCTTAGTTGAGGGAGACACTGCTTTGGGAGCTATCCCCAGTGCTCTCCTTTCTCTTGTGCAAGTAATGAACTTCCCTTTCTTACAGCCTGGCTCAGGTGAGCCTGATGAGCTGCTGACACTCCCCAAGAGTCAACCTTTGCAGGATGCTCCGTGGACACCCACGAAGACCCGCTGACAGCTTCAGAGAGCTGCTGACAGTCACCAAGAGTTGATGCACCTTGAGCACCGACACTCACCGAGAGGTGGACTGGGAGTGAGAAATGAACCCCCTGTGTTCTGTTATGATTATACTGGTCTCTACTTTTGTATATGTTCACATTTTTCCATGAAAAAAACATTTTTTTAAAAAAAGAACAACCTGGATGAACTTTGAGGACATTGTGCTAAGTGAAATAAGCCAGTCACAAAAATACAAATCCTACATGATTCCACTTATATAAGGCGTCTGGAATAGTCAGATTCATAGAAACAAAGCAGGATGGTGGTTGCCAGGGGCTGGGAGGAGGAAGGAATCGGGAGTCATTCTTTGACGGGTGCGGAGTTCCAGTTTTGCAAGATGAAAATGTTCTGGAAATAGATGGTAGTGATGGTAGCACCAAAATGTGAATTATATTTAACATTACTGGTAAATTTTATGTTAGGTGTTTTTTTTTTACCATAATAAAAATAAAAAAGAAATACCTGAATACAGAGATCCTTAAAAATTCCTTTTCTTTTTTCATAGTGTCACAGTTCTGGGCACATAATAGGAGCTCAATAAATAGGAGATGATCCTATTCTACTCTAAAGTGTTTTTGCTGATGTCCTGTAAATACCTTCTATAATATTCAGTGCACTACAGATACAAATAAAAATTAGAGTGTTAATTCTGTCCTGTTGTCAGGGAAATTGGTATTTTCATGGAGCTCAGTAGAACCTACGCTCCACTACAGTGTGTGGGAATGAGAGTGGGTGCTTGGTGTTTGCAGATGCTTCTGTAAGGAGGGGGACAGGAGAGGTTTGTGTGGGGGGAAGGAATCTGTGTGTGTATGTAGACAGAGCTGCCCCTCCAAGGTGTAGGTATAGACTGGGTGAAAGTCTCCAAAGCTAGAACTGAGAAGCCCTGCTCTGAGGAAAGGGAATATTTAGAAGAAATCTGAGTTGGAAATAATGAACACTTTGTAACTCATCAGCTAAGATAATCTTCAAACGCTGTAAAATCCCCACGGGTGCCATCTGCCCCCCACCCCACCACCATTTCCCTGGTCACAGGCAAGCATCAGGAAACCCTGGCAGACCCCTGAGAGCCCCAGCCACACTGACCCTGCTGTAGTTGGAATTAGATAACAATCTTTAAGTGACTTATTTTCAGAAATCTAAAGCCAGGCAGCTAAAAGTCAAGGTAATCGATACAACTAGGGAATAATCTCAATATGCAAACTCTCTGGGCTCAGATGAGGCACTGCCGTTGAGTAGGGACTCAAAAGACTCAGACCATCTCTGCCTGCCTAGGTCAAGAATTGAACCTTAAAGGGGAACCTGTGTCTTCATTAATGAGTAGAAATCTGATTTCTAATTACTACGGTCCATCTAAGAATCAAAATCCCTTAGGAGATATAGATTTTCTTTTCTTCCTGGAAAACTACTCATGCACTTCTTTATAAAATGTGGGGGAAAATGCAGAAAAGGAGAGGTGTTTCTAACCCTGGCTGGTGGCTCCAGTTCATCACGGTTGCAGAAACACCGACAAATCTTCTCTTCCTGGAAGCCAGCTTCATTTCGATTAAACAAGCTGAAAACTTCTTCTTCTTTAAGCGGTACCCTTACCATTTCAATCTGGAAGATAGGAGAGGTCTCGTACAGATGGTGAGTGGTGGAAGAGAGGGGTTCCAAGGAGGCCGAGGGGAGGAAAGCTCTCACCTCTTTTAACAGCTTGTGCTTTAGGTGGTAAACATTGACAAATGTAATGGAGTTGCAGCACTGGAAGATTTTCACCCCAGGAATGTTTGTAACCTGCAAGACAAATGTAAAATCAAGGGAAATTTCTAAGCTCTTTTACGGAGTAAGAAAAAGTCTTTAGAACATTCTGGGGAGTCTAAATTCTTCTTTAGAAGAGGTAAGGAAGGAAACAAATTCCTTTCTCCCATTTTCACCCCATGCTTTTCCTTTCTTCTTTTCCCCTCCATTTCTTCACTTTTCTCTTTTACTTGACCTTTCCCTACTAAAGTACATTTTTAAATTACCCTTAGCTGGCTGCAGTACCCTAAGGATTTCCCATTTAATTTGCCTGCCTCTATCATCATGCATCAATTCTCCCTTCTTTGTAAAGGCGCATCTGTAATGCAGCAAACAACAGCAAAGGGATTTTGTAGAAAAATTAAACAGGAGGACTGGTCCACCCCATCCTTTGGGAAAAGGAGTGGGCTGATTTGGATTCTTACCTCCGGATAGTCACTGAGGCTTCTGTAAATGTTGGTATTACGGATCTGACCCAGGAGGACAACCTTAGTTCTGAAAGGAAATGCATTTGCCTTCAGGCCATACCTGCCTTACCTTGCCCGGGCCATCCTCCTATCACCTGAGACAAAGTACCTGTGTGACCGAACAGTGATGACGAAGAAGACAAAAGCTACTGAAATGAGCAGTCCAACGTCCAGCCCCAGGAAAATTGCAGATATGAATGTCACCATCCAAATAATCTTATGGAATAGCAGAAGGGAAAAGAAAGTCCATGATAAGAGGCAGACTTGAGAGAATTACCACTCCTATCTCTTAATTTCCAAGATTGTCCAGCGATTCTTTTATGCATCCTTGGTCATTTCCTTCAATTCTCTCTTGAAACTTCAGTTTCCTTGCATGCAAAATAGGCATACTAATATCTATTTTATAGGCTTTTTGAAATTAGAATTACCATCCGTAAGGTAACCCAGAACACTCACTGAATGCTAGTTGCTATTTTAAGATCTATAATAGTTATTGTGAATCTTTAATAGCTTTTTCAAGCCCTTACCCCACCACCTTCTACATCATTTTAGCAAGTGACTTGAATTTCATCTTCACAGAGAAGACAGCAGAAACTCCCTTAAATATTTATTTACTTCCCTCTCCACCTGCGTTAGTATCTGCCCTCAACTCTCCCTCATTCTCCCCAGTCCTACTGGAAGTGTTAGCTCTCCTCCTAGGATGAGAAGCTCTACCTGCACACAAGACCACATACCCTTTTAGCTCCTCAGGGGCCTGGATCCAAAACTCATCCCCTTTTGCATCTCTTTGCCTGTGCTGGTTCCCTCTCCTCTCATTGTATTACATCCCCTCCACCTTTAAAAAAAATTTCTTGCTGTTTCCCCTTTCTGTCCCTGAGTTCTGGGCTCTAGAGAGAAGGAGGGTGGTCCATCGGTTATTCTGCCTGCCATGACACCTCCTTCTCTCATTAGGATTTGTGTCTCCGGTCCTGTAATGTATTTACATTAACTGGATTGAAAGTCGTTCAAAGAAGCAATGTATGACAAACCCTTCTTACTAGATTTGCATGTACCTGCAGCCACTTAATTTTGCATAGCTGGAATGAGGCCTCAGTATTTCCATGTACCAACAACTTAGGCTCCTTTTTTTAAGCTAGAGTACTCAGCATCAAGAGTGGCAAGTGTCCTTCATGTTGATGCCTTTCTCTCTCTCCAACCTCCCCCTCTGTCCTTCCCCACCTTAGCCAGTGCGCCTACGCTTACACAGTCATATTGGTTCTGTCTCCAGAGATTGGGTAGGTTGTAAATGGTTTCAAGATAGGGTAGGATGTTGGTCAGGATGACACCAGCCACCACAGCCTGCGGGGAAAAGCACAGCCTCATTTTCCCTTCAAGGACAAAACTCCTAAATCTCCATACCACAAAAAGTTAGCCTTGCCACTCAGAGATGGTATGCCTTGATTTTTGTAAAAATGCACAATTCTATTCATTGCCTTATCAAATAAATTCTCCACATTTTTCTCTGCTCTCGGCCATAATTTGTCAAAAGCACAAGATAAGATGAGGCCCAGGCCAAGGCTAATTGATTTGGCCAGTAAAGTTACAACAAGGCCCTGTTAGGTTCAGACCTTTGGTTACTTACACTGCTAGTGAGAGGAAAAGTAGCCAAAGATTGCATCATCTAGTCCCTTCGGTTCCAGTATTGTCACCTTTGATGTATGGGACAGGACCCACAAGGAGCTGGCACATTTGGCTACTTGGCCTTACTTTGTCTAGTTTGGGTGAAATATCTGTGACCAACATTGCCTCGAAACCATTCTCAGGTGGGATGACAAATGAAGGGAACTTTCACTCCCAGAGATTCTAAAAGCGTTTCGATTCAAGTCTAATCATGGTACACTATAATTATTTCAATAATTCTGTCAAATTAAATTTAGCAAACTTAAAACATTGAAAACACCCCATGTATATGGTTGTTGAGTATAAAAGGGTACTGTATTTTTGGAAAATAATTCAGTGATGTATCAGGAAATGCTGATACGCTGTCACAGAGTTTTATTTACTTTTAGAAATGTATCCTAAATATGGAAAAGGGTAGATGTATAGAATTACTCATTGTTATGTTATTTGTAATAACAAAAACTCATGCAACCTCTCACTACGCTGATGGACAGTGACTGCAATGGGGTTGGGGGGGAGAACCTGATGAAGGGGGTAGTGTAATCACCATAATATTACTCATTTAATTGTAGATTAATGATATCAAAATAAACTAAAAAAAAATTTTCAGCATCATAAAAAAATTAAAAATAAAAATAAAAACCAGTCACATTAAAAAAAAAACTCATGCAACCTAATTTTCCAGTAAGAAAACTATTAAATAAGTTATAGTATGGAGGAGCATGCTATATATTAAGACAAGAACACAAAATTGTATGTCTTGATATGCATGTACTGTATGTATATAATTGTACAACTATGCAAAGTAATATCCATTCATACAAAATAACATTGGTTAGATATATGTCACAATATTAATAGTGGTGTATTTGTGATTATGGATGACATTTTTACCTATTATGAATTCTCCAAAGTTTAAAAAATAAGCATGTCTACTTTTCTAGTGGAAAGTTTCTTAAATATGAGAAAATGAAGATCTATGTTCATAGAAACGTAAAAATCATCAGGGCCTCAAAATAGAATCTAACCTACTTTTAGAACATTTTTTGAGTTTGTGAAATCCCTGCATTGGCTTATAATTTCTCAGCCTTTTCCTAGCCATCCTTTCCTCTATATGCTCTGCCTGGGAATTAGAATTGATCCTACCACCAGGAATGACTGGGCCCAAGCTTATTCTGGTTTTCTGAGGTTTTCAGTGACCAGGTGGCCTCAAAAGGTGAGTAGAGGAGGGCAGAGCAAAGACGAAACCTGCAGAAATTACTTCCTTTCCACTTTCACTTTCTTCCCAGTTAAGCATCTCCAAACTTTCTGTAATTTTCAGGGAGATGTGGCAAGAGGGAAAAGAAACACCTTCATAGGGTTTTTGCACTATTTTTGGCTTGAGGGAGGGAGTGTGAAGAGGGAACAGATTTTTTTCAGAAAACTATAACAAAATTTTTACCTGTCTGAATGTTAAGGTAAAACATGCTTATGTGTAAAGAGGAATTAAAATATACAATTTCCATCATCCAAGAGATAACAATTGTTAACATTTTGGTATGCTTTCTATAAATTTTCACACAAAATTAGAACAATATTGAATAGATTATTTTGTATCATGTTTTTTAAAAAACCGTGACAGTCCCCTCAACCAGTTGAGATCCTAGCCAGGATGCTCCAATAAGGATTATGCCACAAGCTGTCCATAGACTTTCGAGGAAGGAAGGGGCCATTCAGTTTAATGTTCCTACAGCCTCCTTGTTGCAGTGATTCAGACGGCTGATTGATCAGATTGCGTTCACATTTTCTCACCCAGAAACACCCTAATTAGATGCTGTAAAAAAAATGCGACCTGACATGATCAGCCAAAAGCAAGGGCTGCTCTGTGCCCCACATTATTTGTAATAAGGGAGTGCTACCTACTTTTACCACTACATTTGTGTGAATTCTGATACATTTTTGTTCCAGATTTTTAAGAATTTTGATTCTTCTAGCTACAAAGAAGACTATCACTGTTCAAAGTAAATTAGTGAGTGGCTCTCCTAAAATAGACTCCAAGAGTTATAGCATCAAAGGTGCTACATAAATTAAATGCTGGAGATGGCTGCTGCTGGGATTCAGAGGACAGCTTGTACGATAAATACGAGCTAAATTCCACCCTCCAAGCATAGATTCAGTGGCTGGGTTCCAAGGTCCCCGAATCACAAGGCAGCAGCAGTCTTGAGGTAGACCTCCTCTACCAAAATCACATATTCACCCGGTGGAGTGGACGTGTTCAAAAGGATGGGGACCCCTGCAGCCACTCCAGCTTCAGGGGCAGCCACTGAAATTTTTACCTTTCAGTGTAACTGAGCTGCTATACCAGGAGTGAAACCTCCTCCCACCTCCCTTCGTACTATTTAAAAATGGCTAAAGGGAACATTGAGGAAATTTAAAAGGAAATTATGGTCACTGAGCAGTGATCTATATCTGTATCTTGGAACAAATGGATTATACCCAGTAATTAATACACCTGGTATCTCTAAATGCAAGGTAATCGGTCTCACACAAAGGGAAGAAATGGCACATAAGTAGGTAGGCACCCTAGCTGAACATGGAATTAAAACTCAACTTTCAGAACCTGTCTTCTAGTGTTGTGTACTAGCCAAGAGGCCGTGTGGCAGCAGTAGGGGGATTGAGTTCATATGAATGCAGAGCAAGGCCTTCTGGAAAGGCCTAAGAAAAACACACGGCGTGAATGCACAGTGAGTCCAAGCCTGTGTTGGTAATGGGTGTTCTGGCATCTGAAGTCTATTTTGGTCATCTTTACTTATAAAGCTTACTTTATAGCTTACACAATAAATAAATGAGAAGGAGAATAATAATGATAATAACTAACGTCTCTTGAGTACTTATTAACTCAACACTATTCTTTATTATATAACGACACTATTTCTCTCTTATATATTATATAATATATATATTGTCTATATTTTCTCTCTCTCTATATATTATATAATATATATATTATCTTATATATATATTGTCTATATTTTCTCTCTCTATATATTATATAATGTATATATATTATCTTATTTAGTTCACAATCTTGGGGGGGTAGATGCTATTATTTTAAAGGAAGGGCACTAGATATAGACTGGGCCCACCGCTGGGGACCAGCTGAGTGCAATTCTCACCAAGATGCAATCTGGAGATCTAGGCCTTTCCAGACTTAGTTGTTTGATTAGTTCTACTTACATTCGGCAGTTTGTAGAAAAAGTGTCCCACCTTCACAATCAGGAGCAGCATTACACCTGCGCCTACCAGAGACGCAAACTGAGGAGACAGAGCCGGTTGGAGAGAGAGCGTCAGAAACGTATTAATTCCTGTCTGCAGCTGAAGCCTTCTGCTTGGTGAGAAGCATGTCATTTTTTTCTTAAAAGAAGTTGAGTGTAATCATCCAGGATACGTGCTTTTTTGTTGAACTGACATTTTCAGGTCTTGTCAAAGAGCTAAACACATACTAGGTACTCGGTAAATACTTGCTGAGTGAACGCATGAATGCTTTCTGAAAAGTTTCAAATTGTCTTGGGTATTTGAGTCTTTATTGCCATATCCTTGTGCTATGAATCTGAAGTCTCCTAAAATCCGACTTGCACTCCCTCCTAACTTTAACCCTTGAACAGTTTAGAAAAGCCCCAGTAGAACTTGTCACTGTCAGCCTTAAAATCCCAACCATTCCACTTCCCATATCAATAACTATTCCATCCCTCACTCTTCTGGAGCTTGGATAACTTCCCATCTAACAGCTTCAGTACTGCTTCCTCTTAAAAATATAATAACCTCTTCTGATTTAAAAATATAATAACCACTTCTGATTTTCCTACTTCAGTTTCTCTCTGTTTTATTACAATAAAAAAAAGTTACAAATGTGAGTCAGGGCTGTACCTAGCAGCTCTGGATCCAGTCCCAGCTGGGCTGACTACTCTGGGCTCAGTGTTTACTTGGTAAGCAGTGACTGGCAAATACAGGTAGAAAGTTAAGAAACATACTTCACAATCCCTTTACAATCTCAAGGCTCTATGGACATAGTCTTGACCTCATTATATCCTCTATTGATAAATTTCCACTGTTTAAGCTCCTGATAATAAAACATACTATAAAGCAGCGTCATTTCCCACTGTGATGGGGAATGAAGTGAGGAATAAAACTGTAACCACAAATCAAAACAATGGCATATACGAGCAAGAACTGAAGGAGTCCCTCAAATCTAAACCGTTAAATGACTGCTCAGCACTGATTCTCTAAATTTCCTTTTTATTTCTTAGGTGTGGGGAAAAAAAAAACCAAACACAAATCTTCCTACCAGGTTTCCTCTCACAGCTCACTGCAATTTGCCATATAAATGTATCACTGAAAATAATGGCAATGAAATCAACAGCCTACTTCCTTCTTTCCCCTCCCAGCCGATGCATAGCCAACGTGAGCGACCTGATGTGGGCAAGTTGAGCCCCACGAAAGTTGTGTAGGGAGAAGGATTCAGGAGATTGCATCACTGTACCTGAAACTTGGGAAGTTCTAGTGGCAAACATTTTATGTGCTGTGGAACTGAAATAGGTTAACGGAGGCTGTAAGCACCTCCAGCCACTGTACATATGAGTCTGTTGTTGGGTCTAATTTAAGGCTCCAGCCTCAGGGGGTCTTTGTTGACACTACAGAAAAAAATGACTTTGCTTCACCCAGGAACATCTGTGAGGACTTTTCCTTTCTACCACTTCTTTGCTCCACAGTTCTGAGTATTTTTAAGGAAACAAAGACAGGCAGATACTAAAGTAAGCTGCATGAATCTTAGATTAAAATGAGTACAGATCAGACATTGAATTCCATAAAATTTCTGCTCAGAGAAAGGGGGGGCCTGCCAATAATTGTGTGTCTCTCTTGACTGCACACACAAATGAGCGGGCTTTGGGATCAGAGGATCATCCTCGGTGGTACTGTGCCTGAGAAAGATGCTTGATGGCTCTCAGAATCTTGGACTCAGTGCCTGACTAGGGTCTAAAGTCAGCAAGCAGGTAGAACTTTACATGTCACACATGTTTTTCTGCTCTGATTTTTCCATTACTTTCCCAGTCTTTCTTGAACAAAGACTGACTCTGCCTTCTCTCTGGGGACTCAAGGCAATGTGAGTTCCCACAAGCCACAGCCACTATTTAGCTATAGATCCTCAGACACCAGTTTCTCCATAAGTGTGGGTTCCATGAAGTAGGACAGTATATTGCGAAGCACTGGCTGGGTTCTAGGGACCTAGCTATGATTTTTGAGCATCTGAAGTGCCAGGCACTATGATGGGTACTATTATCGTCTAATTTAATTCTCACAACTGAGAAGTTATCCTTATCCCCAGTTTACAGATGAGGACTAGAGCTTCAGGGAGCCAAAGTAACTTGCCGAAGGTCACACATTTAGGAACCATTGAGTCAGGTTTCAATCCACATGATGGACTGACTCCAAAATCCAGGCTCTCCACTGCTCCATCTGCTTCCTCCAGTAAGAACATAACACATTTCTCTTTTAAAATAACCCATTTTTTAAGCATTTCTGGGAGCCTTGGGCCAAGGCAATAAGGCCCATCCTTGGGAATCACAGAACAAGGAAAGGAACCCAATCACTGGGAACAGAAGCACATGGTCAGAACTGGATAAGCAGGAAGATAGAGTGGCGGACAGCCCAGCCGACCACAGACCTGGGGCTCTCACATCCCCTCTGCCCCAGGCCTGCCAGCACTTCAGATCCAGGCCATGGCTGCAAGGATTAATAGTTTTGCCACAGCCCGTGAAGGCTGAATGAGTCTCAGAGGCCTTTGCTGGTCCAGATCAGAAACTCAAGAGTAGAGGCTGGGTAGCTCCAACGGATGAGGCCAGGGGCCAGCAGCATTCTCTGCTTGAACCAGCGATTTGCACTGGGAAAATGAGGGTCTCAGGGAAGAGCTTACCAGCATCCCTTTGAGGCATGCACTTTGCTCAACAAGCTAAAAGCAACTCTGAGTTGTCTGAAGTCTGTCTTCCTTCCCTCCATCTTTACATATCCTAACCCTCTTTCAGTAATCCATGAAAGTTCTGCTTCACCATTTTCCTTCTTGCAATATTTATCGTACTTATTCTGCACTTAATTTTACTTGCACTGTCATTTAGTTTTTTCCAACTGCATGTATCTCTTCTCCCCAAATTTATGTTGTGCTTTTATACTGAATAAACAAAGTGTGTTGTCAAAATCTAAGGGGAACTAATGTCTGGAATTGCCATTTACACTATTTGTCTTATAAAATCCTCCCATTTTGACTTCAAGGTTTTCTCATACTTGCATAGAATAACCTTTTAAAACATAACTCAACTTCCTTTTGTCAAACAGTAGTGGAAAAGAGCTACACCTTAAAGGCCAGCGGTCTGGCAGAAGCTCTATGAGAACAAAACTCAGTTCACATAAAATGATATGACATTGTCTTATTCTAGATACATGCTCTGGCCCCTGCCTTATCTTCTGACTTTTATGACTTTTATTAGATTTCACCTTACAGTCCATCTGTGTTTACCCATGGACTGTGACAATTTATCTTCTCCCATTAAAATTTAGTGTCCAGTACTCTGACACTTCAGCTTCTGACCATGGCTGCACTTTCCTACAATGCTTCTGCAGCCTAAGCTTGTCTTTGACTTCTGTCACTGTTTCTCTGCCTTCCGAACCCTGATCCATTCCCTAAGTTCACCCAGGGTCAGTTCTGATCGTTCTCTGACATCTCATCATGCTACATAGTTGAAATGGGATACCTCTCATGGTGTGAAATTATAACTTTTATCTAATCAGTTCAAAACTCATGAACATTGGACTTACCAAATTTCATGCCTGCAACTAGACAAAGAGTTTGCCTTACAGAACCCTCCCCCCTGTCCCTCTCCCCTCCCACACACCCATACCTTTAGTTTACTCATTCAGGATAGCTGAACAGAGTCTGACCCAGATAATTTTCCCTTATATAGAGGTAGAACAGTTATAAATTCTCTAGGCTCACCTAGATAAAGACCTTAATGTCTATCATGAAAGCCTCTTGCCATGCCCTTTGAGGAAGTCAGGAAAGTTTCTAGTTCTGCTGCCAGGATGGAGAAAGTTGTATTATTGATTTCCCAGACTAAGACTGAGAATATATTTCCCCATAGAAAAATCGTTAATAGGTGATGATTAGTTTACCTGAAATAGTATCTTTTAGTTATGTTACATGGGGGATGGGGTTTTGTGGGCTAACATATAGAAACCTCTCACAGCAAATAACATTTCTGTAGAAAATGACCTTCAAGGGGAAAAATCTCTTTTAAGATAAAATCTAAGCAAAAATAAAGGTAAGCATGAAATCCAAACTCTTCTAAGAGATTTCCCCAAGAAGCATAACATTGAAACAGCAACATGATTGAACTATGAATATAGGTATGGATAGATATAAATATCTTTTTATATTAGAGATCAAATTCTATTTCAACACACCTGTTGTCTTCCTCCAGATTTATTCTGGATAATAGTCCTGATAACAGCACCAGTAAACACACAAGATCTGAAAAATGAACTGACGACATTGCAAAGGCCGATGGCTATTAAATCCTATAAAGAAATGGCAAACACTTTAGGCCCACTATTTGTTGAAGAATGCTGATCTGAATTTGAATTAATTATATACTGTCTATTTTTTGTATATGAAGATAGGTTGTTTATACCATTCCAAGTAACACTGAAATATTTTCAGAACACAAGGATGGCAAATCTGATTTCTAGGTTAGCTTGAATTTTCATTCTAGCTAGTGATCATAAGGAAAGCAATTTTTCAGCGAGAAAATGAGACTTTTGCCTTATTATTCTCTTTCACATAATCACCAGGACTAGGACAGAGAGAAACAGTACAATTTTTCTCCCTTCCTTCTATGCTATCCTGAAAGTCAAAGTGGGACACCTCTTGCTTTCATGTTTCCCTTTTGAGTTCTAGGGAGAAGGCCAAACTCAGAATAGTTGGAGACTTACAAAAAACAAAAAAAGTATTTCTTATTGTGCCTCAGTGTGTGGTTGACTTCTAAGGACTTGGTGGAAAGGAAGATAACATTAAGAGAACAGGAACTCTGCTAGCTCAACAACATGACGCCGTGTGTTCTCTTCTTGCCTCCCTACACCATATCTGTTTAGGGGAGTAACACTTGTGTTAATTCATGTGACCTCAAAGTTAAGTATGCTGCACTTCTCAAAAATCCTTTGGTAGTTATACTTCAAATTGTGATCCAAATGGTTACAGGTTCATGTTAGTAGGAGGCTCAGAATAGAGAGCAAAGATTTAAGGGTTAGAGGAAATAATAGAAAGAAAGGCCTGTCCTCTTACCTGGTTGGAATTGACATGGTAGTTATGGACACTGGCAATCTTCTTGCCCACAAATATGAGCAGAGAAGAGCTCACTAAAGCTAAAGAGAAGGCTTCTAAAATGATTTTATGAAGAATGTTCAAATCTGGCATTACAGGAAACAGGAAGCTGGAATAAAATGGTGGAATTATTTCTGGAGAGCAGGAATCATTTATTGGCACCTTCCCCACTCCATCCTTATCATATGGGGGTAGGTCTGACCCTTAAAAAAAATAACAATAAGAAGTAAGAGCAAGCAGCTTGCCAACGCTGAACCAGTGAACCAAGCCAAGTTACAAAGCCATCAGGAGAACTTGCTCTGTTTTCTAGCTCAAGGTCCCTCTTACGTAGCAGTGGCAACAAATAGGACAGTCAAAAAAAACCACATAAATTGACAAAAATGGTTTATTTGCACTGTTTGAAACCATACCAATAGGTAAACAATAGGCAAAAATCACACCTAAGGTGGTTTAGAGCTAAAAAGCTCAATGAGTTCCCTATTATTCACACTCAAATCTTTCAGGATATAGTTTTAGTTATTGTCCTTTATAGAAATTATTTCTAATTGCATCCACGCCTTCCCTCCTGTATTTTTTGTTTCCAATTTTTTTTATTGTGGTAAAATGTGCCTAACATGAAGCTTACCATCTTTTTATCCATTTTTAAGTGTACAATTCAGTGGCATTAAATACATTCATAATGTGTAACCATCTCCACCATCCACTTCATAACTTTTCATCTTGTAAAACTGAAACTCTACCCATTAATCGATAACTCTCCATTCCCCCCACTCCCAGCCCTAACTACTATCAGTTTTCTTTCTGTCTTGATGATTTTGAGGACTCTAAGTAACTTGGATAAGTGGAATCATACAGTATTTGCCTTTTTGTGGCTGATTTATTTCAGTTAGCATAACGTTCTCAAGGTCCCTCCATATTGGAGTATGTCAGAATTTCCTTCCTTTCTAAGGCTGAATAATATTCTGTTGTATGTATAGACCACATTTTGTTTATCCATTCATTTATTGATGGACACTTAACAGTTTCTTCCACATGTTAGCTATAGCAAATAATGCCGCTGTGACCATGGGTGCAAATATATCTCTTTGGGACCCTGCTTCCAATTTTAGGGGGGTTTATATTGAGAAGTAGATTATATGGTAATTTTGATTTCTTGTGGAACCAACATAATGCTTTCCACAGTGACTGTACCATTTTACATTCCCACTAACAGTGCACAAGGATTACGTTTTCTTCACATCCTCACCAACACTTTATTTTCTGTCTTTTTTAAAAATACAGTAGCCGCCTTAATGGTTGTAATGTGGTATCTCATAGTTTCGATTTGCATTTCCCAAATGATTAGAGCATTCTATCATGTGCTTATTGGCCATTTGGATATCTTCTTTGGTAAAATGTCTATTCAAGTCCTTTCCCCATTTTTTCGAGTCAGGTTGTTTTTTGTTGTTCGGTTTTAGGAATTCTCTATATATTCTGGATATTAATTCCTTACCAGATATATGATTTGCAAATATCCTCTCCTATTCTGTGGATTGCCTTTTTACTCTGTTGATGGTGTCTTTTTGATCCACAAAAATTTTTTAATTTTCACAAAGTCCAATTTGTCTATTTTTTCTTTTGTTGCTTGTGCCTTTGTGGTGCCATGTCTAACAAGTCATCACCACATCCAATGAAGCTTTTGCTTTGTGTGTTCTCCTAAGTGTGTTATGGCTTTATGTATTACATTTGGGTCTTTGATCCATTTTGAGTTAATTTTTGTATATGGTGTTAGGTAAGAGTCCAACTTCATTCTTTTGTATGTGGCTGTGCAGTTTCCTCATCACCATCTGTTGAAAAGATTGTCCTTTCCCCACTGAATGGTCTTAGCATCATGGTCTGACCATACATGCAAGGGTTTATTTCTGGGCTCTCCATTCCACTCCATTGGTCTACATGTCTATCTTTATGCCACACTGTTTTGATTACTGTAGCTCTGTAGTAAGTTTTGAAATTAGGGATTGTGAGTCTCCAACTTTGTTCTTGTTTTTCAGGAATGCTTCAGCTATTCTAGGCTCCTTGATATTCTATATGAATTTTAGGACTTTTTTTTATTTCTGCAAAAGACATCATTGAGATTTTGATAAGGATTGAATTGAATCTGTAGACCATTTTGGATAGTATTGACATCTGAATATTAAATCTTCCAATCCATTAACACGGCATATATTTCCATTTATTTATGTCTCTTCTTTCATTTCTTTCATCAGTGCTTTGTAGCTTTCATTGTGCAAGTCTTTCACCTCTTTGGTTAATGCCTAAGTATTTTATTCTTTTTGATGCTATTGTAAATGGAATTGTTTTCATAATTTCATTTTCAGATGGTTCACTGTTAGTGTATAAAAAGCTACAGGCTTTTATGCATTGACTTTGTATCCTGCTTCTTTGCTAAATACATTTATTAGCTCAATAGTTTGTGTGTGTGTGTGTGTGTATGTGTGTATGGACTCTTTAGGATTTTCTATATATAAAATCATATAATCTGCAAACAGATAATTTTACTTTTTCCTTTCCTATTTGGATGACTTTCATTTCTTTTTTATGCCTAACTGCTCTGGCTAGAATTTCCAGTACTATGCTGAACAGATGTGGAGAAAGTGAGCATCCTTGACTTGTTTGTGATCTTAGAGAAAACTTTCAGTCTTTCACCATTGAGTGTGATGTTTGCTGTGGATTTTTTTCATATATGGCTTTTATTATTTTAAGGCAATCTTCTTCTATTCCTAGTTTGTTGAGTTTTTATCATGAAAATGTGTTGAATTTTGTCAAACGTTTTTATGCATTGAGATGATCATATTTTCTCTCCTTTCATTTTATTGGTAGTGTATTACATTGATCTATTTTTCATGTGTTCTAGCATCCTTTCATTCTAAGAATAAATCCCACTTGTTCATGGCATATAATCTTCTTACAGGCTGCTGAATTTGGTTTGTTAGTTATTTTTGAGAATTTTTGTGTCAGTGTTCATCAATATAAGTTTTCCTTTTTTTTGTAGTGTGTTCATCTGGCTTTGGTATCAGGGTAATTCTGGCCTATAAAATGAGTTGGGAAGTGTTTTCAGTTTTTTGGGGAAAAGTTTGAGAAGGATGATGTTAGTTCTTTAAATGCTTTGTAGAATTCACCTGTGAAGCCATCAGGTACCGGCATTTGTCAGATTTTTGATTACTGATATTAGCTACAGATCTATTCAGGTTTTCTGTTTCTTTGTTATTTAGTCTTGGTAGGTTTTGTGTTTCCAGAAATTTTTCCATTTCTTCTAGGTTATCATAATGCTCTCTTATAAGCATTTTTATTTCTGTAGAATTGTTAATAATGTCCTCACTTTCATTTCCAATTTGATCCCCTTTTTGTCTTAGTCCACCTGTCTAAAGGTTTGTCAATTTTGTTAATCTTTCAACAAACTTAAATTTTGATTTCATTGATTTTTCTCTGCTGTTACTCTATTCTCTATTTCATTTTGCTCTAATCTTTATTTCCTTCCTTCTGCGAGCTTTGTGTTCAGTTTGTTCTTTTTCTAGTTCCTTAAACTGTAAAGTAGGTTGTTGATTTGAGATATTTCCTGTTTTTTAATATAAGTGTTTAGGGCTATAAATTTCCCCCTTAGCACTGCTTTTTCTGTGTCTCATAAGTTTTGGTATGTTGTGTTTTTGTTTTCATCCATCTCTACATATTTTATAATTTCTCTTGTGATTTCTTTGATCCACTGGTTTAAGAGCATGTTAATTTCCAAAAATTTGTGAATTTTTATGTTTACTTCTTTTACTGATTTCTAACTTCATCTCATCATGGTCAGAGAAGATACTTTGTATGATATCTACTTCTTAAAATCAACTGGGACTTAATTTGTGGCCTAACATGGGGTCTTTTCTGGAAAATGTCTTACCTGTCCTCGAGAAAAATGTATATGTTGTTGTTGAGTAGAGTGTTCTGTTTATTATATCTATTTGGTCTGTCATGTTGGTTAAGTCCTCTATTTCCTTACTTATCTTTTGCCTGGTTGTTCTAACCATTAATGAGAGTGTGGTATTAAAGTCACCAATTATTATTGTAGAACTGTCTATTTCTCCAATTCTATCAGTTTTATTTCATATAGTTTGATGGTCTGTCATTAGGTAAATGAATATTTATAACTATCATACCTTCTTTCTGTATATGACCTTTTATAACATATAATATCCTTCTTTGTCTCTTGAAAAATTTAAAAGTCTATTTAAAACTTAAAACTTAAAGTCTATTTTGTCTGATATTGGTATACCCACTCCTGTTCTCCTTTGATTTTTATTTGCATGGAATATCTTTTCTCATCCTTTCACTTTCAATCTATTTGTGTTTTTGGATATAAAGTGTGTCTCTTGGAAACAGCATATAGTTGGATCATGTATTTTTGTCTATTCTGCCAATCTCTGTCCTTTGATTGAAGAGTTTAATCCATGTATATTTAAAGTATTTACTGATAAGGATGTACTTATTTCTGTTATTTTACTATTTGTTTTCTATATGCCCTAAAGGTTTATTTGTCCTTCATTTCCTGTATTACTGTTTTCTTTTGTGTTTAATTGATTTTTTTAAATGAAATGTTTTAGTTCCTAATTTCTTTTTGTGTATATTCTAGTTATTTTATTTGTGATTACCCTAGGGATTACATTTACCATCCTAAAGTTATAACACTCTAATTTGAATTTATGTCAGCTTAATTTCAATAACATATAAAACTTTGCTCCTTTACATCTCTATCCCCACTCCTTTTGATTATTGATGTTACAAAATTACGTCATTATACATTGTATACTTCTAAAACAAAGTAATCATTTAAAAAATACATTCCTCTCTTAAATTATGTAGAAAACAAAATGTGGAGTTACAATGTTACATTGTTACAGTGGAGGACTCACATGTCTCCATTTCAAAACTTACTACAAAACCATAGTAATTAAGACTTGCATAAAAATAAACATATAGATCAATGGAATAGATTTTCAAGTTCAGAAATAAACCTAAACATTTATGTTCAATTGATTTTCAACCAGGGTGCCAAGTCCATTCAGTCAGGAAAAAACAGTTTGCTCAACATCATTAGTCATTAGGGAAATGAAAATCAAAGCAAGAGTGATGTACCACTTCATACTTACTAGGAGGGTAATAATAATAATAATAATAATAATAATAATATAACAGAAAATAATAAGTGTTGGTGAGAACATGAAGAAATTGGAATCCTTGTACATTGCTGGAATGTAAAATGTAAAATTGTGCAGCTGCTATGGAAAATAGTTTGGCAGTTCCTCAACAATTTAAACATAGAATTACCATATGACTCAGCACATCTACTCTCAGGTATATACCCAAAAGAAAGGAAAACATGTGCTCAAAGAAAAACTTGCACATGGTTGTTCATAGTATCACTATTCATAATAACCAAAAGTTGGAAATAAATGAAAGATCCATCACCTGATGAACAAATGAACAAAATGTAGTATAGATTCATATAATGGAATATTATTCAGCCATAAACAGGAATTATTCATGGTACAACATGGATAAATCTTGAAAACATAAGCTAAGTGAAAGAAGCCAGAGACAAAAGACTATATTGTATGAGTCCATTTATATGAAATATCCAGAATAGGCAAATCCATAGAGACTGAAAGTGGATTAGTGGTAGCCAAGGGCTGTGGAAAGGAGCTATTGGGAGTTTTAATGTGTACAGGACTTCTTTTTGGGGTGATAAAATATTTTAAAATTAGCAGTAATGATTGCACACCTTTAAGAATATACTAAAATCCACTGAATTGTACACTTTAAAATGGTGGATTTTTATGGTATGTGATTTATATATCAGTAAATCTGTTTTTAAAACAAGATAATAAGAGAATATTATAAATAACTTTATGCCAATATATCTGACAACTTAGATCAAATGGGAAAATTCCTTGAATCACCCAAACTAACAAAGTAGTCGCAAGAAGAAATAGACAACCTGAATCACAGGTAATGATTGTATAATTTAATAATAGTTTTAACTTTATAAATAGTCTATTAAAGAATTAATTTTGTAGTTTTCCCATAGTGAAAACTCCAGGCCTAAATATCTTCACTGATGCATTCTAATAAATATTTATGAACAAAAAAATGCTAGTTATCTAGAAACTCTTTCAGAAATTAAAGATGAGAGAATAGACAAAGGTATTACAAAAAAAGAAAAATCTCAGGCTAATATCCTTCATTAACATAAATGCAAAAATTCATAACATCATTTTAGCAAATCAATATATAATATGATAATACATCATGACTAACTGAGGTTTTATCCTGGGATGCAATGTTAGTTTAACATTCAAAGATCAATCATGATATTAACAGACAAAAAAAGGAAAAGAAATCTTCATGATTTTGGAGACAGTGTTGTTTTTCCACAGATTTTCAGTTGAATAATCCTTTAAACTGAATTTGGAAATGCAAATATGCTTTAGTTACACATCTCTAGGTCTACTTTCTAAGTTAAAAAAACACGAATGTTTTAGATATGGTTTGCTATTTGAAATGTTTTTTTCTTGTGATTATTCTTATTTCATCAGGATACAGATAACTCAATAACCAATATACTTCAGAAATTTTCTGTCAAATCCAAATTCAGAAAAATGAACAATGTAATAAATACACTTTGGAAAATTATTTTAAAATAACTTGTGTGATGTATTTTTTATCCCTTATCTCACTAGATTTTCTTATTCGTTTATGCATTTTTCAGTTTCATTTTCCTTAAAGTAGGAAGCATCAGTGTTGGCATCTCTAAGTGCCTTCTATCTTTACAATTTCTCACCATTATTATGTGCATGAATCTAAATTTCTATCTCTGAATATGTTTTCCTTTACCATCCAACTTTGTCTATTTTAATTCCCTATTTAATAACATACCTGTAAGTTACAAGCACCTTGGTGTTTTCCAAGGTAATAAGCTAGATAGGAATACAGCTGGATGCTCAAAAGTAGATTTTTTTTTGTTAAATTTCCCCTTTTTGTCCTTTTAAAAAGGTAGGTAAGAATGTGGCTGTCTCAAACAGTATAAAACAAATGAAATGTATTGCCCAAAACTATGTTAGTAAACCTTAAATATTTAGTATGATAACAACACAAACTACTGCTTTTCCTTCCTGTTGTTCTCTGTAACATTCAGTGCTTTGTTAGCAGTTTAAGTTAAAGGGAGATGTGGACATGGAAGGAATAAACTTAAATCGCTCAATTTTCCCAGTCCCTAGCAACCTTGTATAAATACATAATAAAAAGGAAGTTCAAAACAATACCTAAAATCAGATTCTTGAAATGCTCACTTGTCTATCTATACCCTTGAATCTAATGATAAAACATAAGCAAAAGTTTGCTGTGGTTTTTAAGTCATTAATAACAGAAGCATATTGAGTTAAGTATAATGCAGTGGTTATAATCACAGATTTTAGAATTAAATAGAAATGGGTTCAAAGAGTAGCCCTGTCGGTGATCAGCTGTGTGATACTGGATAAGTAATTTAAACTTGGTAAGCCCTAATTTCCTCAGCCATAAAAAGAAAATGATGTCTACCTGTGAGGATCAAATGAAATGAGGTAATTATGTAAAGCATCAATCTCATTGTTATTCTTGCTATTTTTTTCTGAGGCCAGAGACCAAGTTTTATTTACTGTTGAATTCCCTAGTACTAAGGTAGTGTGCTAGGGTTTTTTTTAATTGAACATAATTTCAGATGGATTTAACCATCTTCAGATTTCACTGAGACTGGTAGGATATGAGACTGATTCAATGTGGCTGCATCAAAGTAGGCATTGTGTTGTTCTTTGGGGGTCAACCATACCGCTGACCAGTACACCCTATTGAACAACAGCATCAGGAAACAAGCTCTTCAAAAGCCTGCCTGTGAGTCAAGAAACTGCAGTGTATTGCCTTTCTTAGCTAAAGTGATTCATCTCATCAAGGTTAAAGAAATTATAATTTCTTAACAGAAACAAGATTGATGCCCCTTAGTCACTGGTAGGAATTATAATGTAAATTAATCACGAATTCTTAAGAACTCCATATGCCAGTCAATGAAGATAGCTTTCTACTCAGAGTAATGAAATAATGTTGCTCAGGGACACTGATTCAGCCTAAGTGGGTGAAGGAGAAGAAACACTCACTTCCTGAGCAGTGAGCCTCTAGAGAAAGGCTAGGAAAACAGAGGCACCTCTTGTCCTATCCTTGAGAATTAATCAGATAGGTAGGGAGGTTGAGAAAGCCCCTAATATACTGTGAAAAAATGCATGAGTCTCTCTGGTGTTCACAGTGCATCCTAGAGTTTACTTGGGTAAGGGGACTGGCTCAACTTAGGGGAAAGAGTCAGAGGCTGACCAGAGAAGAAGCAAGGGGTTGTCTTAGCCCTTCTTTGTCACGACCTTCTGTGTTCTAAAATGAACTTGAGCCCATGACCCAAATTTGGCTGTGGCCAGAGACTGCCGGTAGAGAATATCAATCAGGCTTGTGGCTAGAGGCTAAGAGAATATAACAGAAAGGGAAAAGTAGTCTTAAAAAGTGGAGTTACTGACCTATAAGGGATCATATCAATGAGCGTCCTGCTGTTTTCTGTGGCCATGTTTATCTTGTTTGCAAATGCAGTGAAGCCAAGAATCTGTAGGGGTTAAAAAAAAAAGTCATACGATCATTAAATATTATGTATTGCTTCCAGGAGCAGAGGTGCTCACAACCTCTCACAAGACAGCGAATGAAATATGTGGCAGTACCTCTGCATGAAGGTGGGAGAGAGAGGCAGGGACAGCTGAGTGGGGCAAGAAAGGCAGGACCCTTCCCTGACTCTTTTTGGTTCTTTAAGGTCTTTTTAGCATTGTAGCAGAATGAAAGCAACTTCTGCCTTGGTCTCTGATATAATGGGAACTAATGGATGCCCTAGACTTCTCTTTCCTTACCAACTTTTAACATCTAGACCAAATATAAACATGTTTTCAGGTAAAAGCTCCATCGAGGCCTCAGTTTTAAAAGTTTTTACATCTAGGTAGACTATACCAATATAAATAAACCTTTTTGGGGATGGTTGAGGTACGACAATCATATTACTGACTCACCCTTAATAATATGAAACAGCATTTGGTAGCTAACAACAAAAAAGTCTTTACTGAAGCAATTACTTGCTTTTTTTTTTCTTTTCCCTTTCACTTGCTTCTAAAATGGCAAGTCTCCCTTCCATTTCAACTGGAGGAAAAATAGATAACCTAGCAGCTGTTACACCTTAGAAAGACCTCAAACCAAAGCAAATTCAACCAGAGACAAAAGAAATTAATGCCCAGGTATTAAAATAATAATTATATAGTTGCTTTACCATATCCTCCCTGCCCACACAGGAGTCTTTTCTCAGCATCTGCTCTGAGAGTTCAACCAGACTCTGTGCAGACTGGCAGTCAGTTTACCTATGGTGCTGCCAGATGAAGGCCTGCAGATCAGAATGAAAGGAAGAATCTGGATCACAGCTTGAGTCAGTGAAGAGTTTGATCTTTGTATAGTTAAGGGACAAGAAGTGTGGCAAGTGGCCACATAACTCTTTTTTTTCCCAGTATAAAGGTCATACTTGCTCATAAAGGAGCAGAGAGGAAATAATAAAAATTAAAAAGCAGAAATATATCACCCAAAGATCTTGACGCTTTTTTGGTGTTTGCTATGTAGCTTAAATATAGACTACACACACATATTTAATTAGGAATATGTAACATGTATAATTTCTTATTGTCATGGGACTCTTGAATTATTTCAAGAATCAGTATATTCTACCTACACCCCAAAAATGCCCTTGAAATTTTCCCTTAATATTTGAGACGACAGAATCTAGTAACCACAACGTTGCTCATGTAATTGTATATTAATGATACCAAAAATTTAAAAAATATTTAAAAAAATATTTGAGATGACTATCTTAAGGACAGATTGGTGGGTGTGTGCAGTTTCCTGCAGCATATTTAAACAGTAGTTTCTTGGTGGGTGTTGTGAGAAGCTTTTTATACCCTAGACCATAGCTTCTCATCCTCCTTCTCCCATTTGGCCAGGGGAAACATGGAGATCTTTTTCCAGTTCTAAGCTACATCTCTAATCCCTGCTATGTGGTACAAAGTGGCAACCACTTAAATTGACATGTGCATAAGAAGTGTGTTGAGGGTTTCAATAACCTTTGCGTATATATTAGGTCACACAAAAACTTTAATGCCTGAACTGCAAGAATTCTAAGTCTCCATCTACACCTACTTTTATTGCTAGACATCAGTTTCCTCCCCCACTTCACTCATGGTGCATCCTAATTATTTTATAGCATTCCCCAAAGGAATCTTAACTGTGGCTCATGAACCAATTTGTCAGCCAAAGTCAATCCACAGCATCCTCTGTAGTCCCCTCCTTTCCTGGTAACTCCAGTTCATGATCATGACCTTTTGCGGTTTTTTGAAGGGACATTACTATGATCCCTGCCCCCGATGCCTCTTAAAAGAGGGATGGTTTGTGACAACATGTTGGACCCTGAGAGCATTATGCTCAGCGAAATAAGCTACATAGAGGAAGGAAAATACTGCATGTATCACTTATATGTGGAATCTGAAAACAAAACAAAACAAACAATCACATTCAAAGAAACAGTTGAAAAGTGGTCGTCAAGTGCTCAGGGGAGGGAGAAAGAGGAGAGGTTGGTATGAGGTACAAACTTACAGCTACAAGATGAATAAGTCTGAGAAGCTAATGTAAAACATGGTGACTGTAGTTGGTAAATTGTATTGTATAATTGAAATTTGCTTAGAGAGTAGAACTTAAATGTTCTCACTCTCCCCACCCCCCAAAAAAGTGAGGTGATAGATGTTTCGTTTTAATTAACTAGATGGGGGAATCCTTTCACAATGTGTGTGTATGCCAAATGACCATGATGTGCACTTGGAATATTTTACAGATTTCTATGCCAATTATTCCTCAGTAAAGCTAGGACTGGGGAGAGTGAGAGCGAGCGCTTGAGCGCATGCGCTGGGCGAGCTGATGTCTGTGCACAGATGCCATCTGCTGGTGATTCCAAGCCTCAGCTTCCTGAGCTGCCGAAGTGAGGCAGGCTGGGGTCCATGAGAAGTTGCTCCTGACTCCACGCCAAACTCCAAATGCACAGTGTCCCCTGGGCTTTAGAGCACTATTTGTGTACAGTGTTTTATAAAGTCTTTTATAAAAGCATCCTTTCAGCTTTTGGCCTTTATGAATTAACAGCTTTTCAACCACTTCAAGGAAGATAGGATTTACACCTCTTAAAGACCTAGACAATTCTTATGAGACAGCTTGATCTCAATTTCCAAAGCAGTTCCCATACTCTTTCAATCATGAACAGTATAGACCTGGATAGTTAGTCTAGGATAGGTTATGCTGGGGCAGCATACAAACCATGGGATCTTACCATCTTAAAACCTAGGAGTTATTTTTTTGCCTATACAAAGTCTACTGTGGGTCAGTGTTTCTCCATGTCAGCTTTTTTTGCAAACAGTGTCTCAGGGAGCCAGGCTAATCCCACTGGGGACACTATTACCTCAACGTACAGACCTATGATTACCACAGCAAGAGAAGAAAGATCATTAGGACTCAAACCTATTCTATACCTTGGCCCCAAAGTCACAGGGTCCTGCCTAACTACCAGGGCAGCTTTGGGAAACTTTAAGTATATCTAACACAGAATGCTTCTTAAAGGGAAAAGAAATCTCATGGACACCCAAGGATTCGGTGGTCCTACTATGAGAAATGCTGACTTAAAATACCTGAGTTTCATTTACAGAAATGTCTTTATCATTGTGAAAATGTTCATTATAACGGCAAAAGATAAGTTTGATTAGTAGATTTTTAAAAAGAAACAATTATCACTAGGCAGTGATAAGCCTCAGCTCTGCCCCTTATTAGTGACATGGATCAGGTAGTTCACTTAAAATCTCCTCTCCCAGTTTCTCTACTGTAGCCTAGTGAGAATGAAAGCAGGGTGATCAGCAGTATGAATGCAACTATATTAAAATAGGAACAAAACCGCTACGTGGAAGAAGAAAGAAATTCACCAACACTGAGCATAAGCCTGCCATACGTTTGTCTCAAAGAAGGAAGGAGTGCCTAGCGGAAAATCCAAAGATATCCATTGTAGTTGATTGACTTTGGGTGATGCAGCCATAGGAATTTCCTTTCTTCCCTTACTTTCTTTATGTTTTTCAGAACTGCTTGAATGAGCCTATATTACTTTCGTAACGGGAAAAAAACCCCTGTTTTGAAGATAGTATGAAAAAGAGGAAATAGATTAGAGTACTCTGCAAATAAGCATGTTTTACAAATCTAAGCTAATATTTAAAACTAAATGTATTTGGCTTTGTCACAATTCAACGTGTCTTTTAAAAATTAGTATTTTTACAGCCTCCTATGAACCTTTCCCTTCCTAGGTCACTTGCTTTTTGTTTAATTTTTAAAAAGTAGGTATTTTTAATGATCTGAACCATGAACTGGAGGCATCAAAACACCTACCAGAAAGACTTCCATAGGAAACTCGATGGGGTACCGATTGAAGGAAATTCTGATACATTTGTTGATTCTCAGAACAACAACAGCAGTTAGAAATAGTAGGATGCTGGTGGAATTAGCTTTTGGAAGAGCTACGCAGTAGTTAACTATGTTCTGAAAGAAAACAAAATTACAGAGGCTTAGAAAGGGATGTAATAATTGCCTTGATCTATGAAATGACACTCTTTCTAGGTAAGTAGAAAAAGCAGTCCTTGGGCAGTTCTGCTGGGCACCAAGGTCTTTATGAGCATTACTACAACAGTGAGAGCAAGTGGGTGGGTGGGTGTTCTTTTTAAGCTGAAAAAATGGTATTAAAAGACAGTAATGTCCAGTAAGTAGAGAATAGATTTTATGTGTTTCAGTGTGATGAAAAGGAATTTTCCTGTTCATTAGCCTATTCTTTATAACAGACCAGATATGTTCCTTAGCTTTGCTCCATCTTGCATTCGGACTATGTAGCTTTTGATATTCTTTAATTTGGGATTATGTTTGTTATGAGGCATGTAATGGGAAGAATTATTGTAGTTTCTTGAGGATTAATTTGGATGTAAATCATCTTAGTTTAAAAGGCTGGGTGAGGTTTAAGACTATGTAAGTTCATGATGATGAAATTATTTCTCCTTCTTGACACACATGGGGTCATTCACTTGAGGAAAAGAATGAATCCTTCAATCATTCAGGTTACTCATGACAGAAAGGGATGGCACTAATATTTTCTCTGAGAGAAGAACTTAATTACTAATTCAATCATAAGATATCTTTCTAGGTATTTTGTTCATTTTATGTGGTGTTTTAAATTTATCTGTGTCACATTGTTCACAGTGCTTCCATCATCTTTTTAAATTATTGCTTTATCTCTAGCTATGTCTTCATTTTCATTCCTAACAGTGTGTCTTTTTTTTTATCTTGGCCAGTCTTGTTACATGTGTTCATTTCATTAGCTTTAAATAAAAAAAAAAAAACTGTTGGCTTTATTAATACTATTTGTTTCTTATTTTATAAATTTGTTCATTTTTCTTTTTCACTTTTATAAGCTTATTTTGGATGCTTAGCACATTAATCTTCAGCCTTTTTATTTTCTAGCACAAACACATCCCCCAGAAAGTCTTCCCTGAATCCTCATTGGGTTTTTACATCATTTGAGTTCTTATTTGCATTATGATTACTTGCTTTGGCCCATGAGTCTTTCTAGAAGAACTTTTTTTTTTTAATTTACAAATGATGCTCCTTTATTTTTGGTTTTTGGTATTGTTAATTTATAAATGAATTTTATTGCATTAAGAATGCAAGGTCTATATGATAGCCAGTTTTTGGAATTTGCTGTCAATTTTTATAAACCTTTCCTGTGTGCTCAAACAACATTGTAGTTTCTGATTGCTGGGAATCTATTCCACATGCTCATGAGATCAACCTTTGTAACTGCATAGTTTAAATCTCCCATATCCTTTCTAATTTTTAATATTTGATGCATCAATTATAGGAAGAGAGGGTGAGGGAAAGAGAGAGAGAGAGGGAGGGAGAAAAGGGATGGGAGGAAGGAAGATTGGAGGGAGGGAGAGAGAGAAAATGAATTAAAATCCCTCACCTCTCTTTGGAGTTCTAGTAATTTTTTATTTATATATCCTGAAGCTATGTTGTTAGCTTGTTTTACCTCTGGGCAAATTGACATTGCTGATATCATATGGTGACTGTGTTTATCTGTGGTAATGCTTTCTGCCTTGCAGTCCACTTTGTTAGTAACAGACACCAGTAACATTTTGGGAACAAGACGATTTTAAAAACCTGGATTCCAGCTCGAACTTCTTGGTCTTTGACTCTTATTCTTACCAAGAATGATTAAACTGAATTTGTTTTCAGGATTATATATATATATATAAACACATGTATATGTGGAGTATATATCTATAAAAATATGTAAAACTATTTTACATGTGTAAGCATATATAATATGTAATACATTTTAAATGTTATATAATAAATGAATAAATATATAAATATATATACACAAGGATTTATGTATATAAAAGGATGGACACCAAACTATTAACAGAGGTTACCTTTGGGGAACAGATTAAAGATTGGGGACAATACTGTATAATTTATACATTTCCTATTATTCAAGATTTTTGCAATATTCAGGTCCACCTTTTATAATAAGAAACATAATTAGAAAACTGATGGAGAGAGGGTGAGCCCCAAACCCCTTTAAGATGGTACGTTAAGAAAACTGGCACAGCCCAGGGGGAGAAAGCCAAGTGCCCAGTGATTTCCCTCATTTGTGGAGTATAACAATGAAGCAAAACTGAAGGAACAAAAGAGCAGCAGACTCACAGACTCCAAGAAGGAGCTAGTGGTGACCAAAGGGGAGGGGTGTGGGAGGGTAGGTGGGGAGGGAGGGAGAAGGGGATTGAGGGGTATTATGTTTAGTACACATGGTGTGGGGGATCACGGGGAAAACAGTGTAGCACAGAGAAGGCAAACAGTGAATCTGCTGCATCTTACTACACTGATGGACAGTGACTGCATTGGGGTATGGGGGGGGACTTGATAATATGGGTAAATGTAGTAACCACATTGTTTTTTCCTGTGAAACCTTCATAAGAAGATGAGAAAAGAAAAACAAAGCTCTGAAAGCCTTCTATTGCCACCACTTCATCTTCTGATTTACCAGATGCTCTCAGAAAACAAACAAATTTGGAAGAAAAAAATCTTTTAGCTTTAAAAGGTTTTTGTTTCAAAGCTTTGTGTTAGCCTGGCACTGTGTCTCCCTAATGTCCTGCCTTACTGCCCAGTATGCTCCCCTACTCAAGTCAGGCCAATCTGCTTCCTGTCTTTTAGGTGATGGGCTGATTTCCACTTCTCTACTTATGTATGAACCCCACTTTTGTGATCATGTCTGTCATTTCTTTCAAGAGCTCAGTAAAACTCCCTTCTTCAGGAGGTGTGGTGATAAGAGCATGATTCCTGGGGATGAAGAATGTGGCCTCAATCCTGGCTCTGCTGCTCACTGGCTGTGTGCGTTTGGATAAGTTAACTAAACTTCCTGAGCCTTGTTTCTTTATCCATAAAATGTGACTAATACTCAACACACAGTGTTTTGTATGGATTATATTACATAACACATGGAAAATGCATTTTTAAAAAATCTCAAATCTGAAATTAGTAACAGATGCAAATAGATATTGCTCATTCTTCAAGCCATCCCTTCCTTCTACCTTGAAATGGCAAATATCTATCATTAACTGCAGAACTCTTTCTTATCCAGCTGTGAGGTGGAATCAGAGTTAACATAATTTTCTAGGCAGCCACTGTCAACCAGTCAGAGTTGGCCTGTGACATGAAAGTTATCTGCCATTCTTACAGAAAGCAAGAACTAAATGTTCAATCAATGAAAGAACGGCTCAATAAATGGTAGTTTCCCTTCACAGACAACTCCAACCCAATGAAAGGTACATTCCCTTATAGTCTTTTGACACTGAACTCCTCACTTAGGCAAGAACCTAAGCTTACATGCTCTCAAGAAAGAAACAAGGGTGGTCTGGTGCTTGTCGGGAGCCTCTGAATCACCACCAAGTACCCACCTTATTGGTTTCAGCTGATTAGGGAAAGGGAGACAGAAGAGTTAATCAAAGGGGCCTCACCTAACTTTTTTGTTGGGACACTTAATATTAATTTTCACTTTAAGATTCTGGAGGTAGACAACCCTGAGCCTGACTCCCAGTTTGGGATCTTAGGGCTCTGTGGCCTTGGGCAATTCACTTGATCTCTTTGTATCTTTGTTTCCTTAAAATAAGGAGCATGGTAATACCTACCCTTATACCAGAGGTTGTTGTGAGGATCAAATGAGATAACAGAAGTGCTTTGAACAGTGACTAGCACATAGCAATAGATATTAGATATTAACTAGTTCAGATTTCTTTTTTTTTAATTTAATTTTTTATTTTAGATTATTGTGGATTAATACTCAATTGTAAGAAACAATACACAGAGATCTGGTACTTCTTTACCCAGTTGTTCCCAATTGTAACGTCTTGCAAATAGTACAATAACACATTTAGGATATTGACATCCATACAGCCAAAATACAAAATAATCCCATCACCACAAAGATCTCTCCTGCTGTCCTTTTATAGCACCCCCACTTGCCTCTCACCTCCCACCCCCAACCCCAACCTCTTCCCCCTACCTGCATCCCTACCCTTAACCCATGGCAACAACTAATCTCTTCTCTATTTCTGTAACTTTGACGCTTCAAGAATTTTACATAAATGGAAGCATCAGCATGTAAACTTTCCTGTTTCCAATTTCATTCATTTTTTTCTTTTCATTATTTATTTCCTTATCCTTTTTGGGGGGGGTAATTTGCTCTTGTTTTTCTAGCTCTTGAGGTGGGAACTTAGATGACTGAGACTTTTTCTTTCTTCTACTATATATTTTAGTGCTATAAATTTCCCTCTCAGCACTGCTTTAACTGTGTCCCACAAACTGATATGCTTTATTTTCATTTACTCCAATGTATTTTTTTTTATTTCCTTTGAGACTTCCTTTTTGACCTATAGATTATTTATAAGTGTGTTGTTTAGTAATCAAATATTAGGAGATGTTAACTGTTATTATATTACTAAGTTTTAGTTTTATTCCACTGTGGTCAGCAAATACACTGATTTCTTCTTCAGGGGTTCAGAGAGTCAGATCCTACCTGAATAATTCCTGTCAGGAAAGTTGTGGATGCCACCATGCTCAAGGATTTGTTATAGGCCTCAGAGGAGAAGGGGCTAGAAAAATTATCCTTGATGAATGTTCCCAGTACCAGGTGGCCACTGTTGAATGGGTGCAACCTCAGGACATCGATCATCAGAGCACTCACGAGGAAGAAGGAACCTGTGAAAGAAGATGTTTAGGCAGAGGGTGAGGTTTTAACTCTAGGTAAGCCAGCAGATATTGACAAAAGCAAGGCAGAGTCTGACATTATTTTGTCCCTGATCTGAAGAACTTTTCTTTATTTGAACGTGGTCATTGAGATGCAAGAGAGAGTAGGGAAAGAACTCTGGCTCTTCATACTGTGAACTCCTCATAGCCTTTAGATCTTGCTGGTCCAGGTATTGACCTCTTCGTATTATGAGAACGCGGACTGGGATTCAAAGAGAAATTGACTGGAAATGTGGATCGATAGGGTTCAGCCGCTGTGCCTGCTCTTAGAGATAGTGAAAAGTGAGATGGTGGTGGAAGGATCGAGAAAACAAATCCAATAAATAATAATAAGAAGGAAAATAATAGCTAAGACTTATAAAGGATATTCTAGGTACAAAATGACACTGAGCTAAATCTGTTTCAAATAAATTCATTTCGTCCTTCCTCATTTCAACATACTCACATACAGAAGCAAATCAAACCGTGCCATTAAATCACTTAACAGAAACAAACCTCTAATAGTCTCTATTATCGGTATTTGGAAATGATTGTGATGTGGCCTGGGAACTTGGAAATATGGGGACAAAATTGATCTCTCAATGTCCAGACATAAAATCAACACGTAACAATAGTAAAGATATGTGACAACTGTCCTTAAAAAGGCAGAGTAGTACTCCATAGCTAGAAGAATGGGACAGTAACTGGACTAAATACAAACATGTATCTGGAGAAAGAGTGTGTCAGACAAGATGGTTCAATGCTGGTTGTGTGGTCAGTCATTCAGTAGGGAAGCCCAGAAGGCAGTGCCCTTCCAAGCTGAGGGCGCCTTGTGGTTTGATTCCTATGCAGGTATACCTAGGTGAAATAAATGTGCAGATTATATGAGCTTTAACTAGTTTGGTCATTGTAATAGTCATTTCTAATTATAAATTAGTAGATGGACTTTTGACTCAGGGAAGGAAAGTGTTTATCCTGTGTAGTTCTTTGATTACTAGGGCAGTATTTTCTTATTGTAAATTACTACGCTGACAGGATTAATATAAGTCAGGCCTATGGAGTTTAGTTATTATGGGTCTGGCTGAACGATGGCAAATTTGTTTCTCCATTTTCTGGCTTGAGGGCAGTCAGATTCCAATGTGTGGTAATTTCACCAAGGGAAGTATCTCTGTCCTTTAATTTCTTTGGGAAACAGCTTGATGTCCTGTTTTTCTGGTGGTGACATTAACAATAACACACTTGAAGTGTTCAGTTTATAAAATCTGCACACTACCCCTATGCATAGAATGTCTATCTTCTGCCTCCATTCTTTCTACCTTGAACAGAGCTTTAATCTGGGTTCCTTAGCAATAAGTAAATGATTGAGGTGGGGACTTCATCCACCTCCTGTGGTTCCAATGCTGAACTCACCAATGGACATTTGATGGCATGATCCAAAAATTACATAAATTACTGAAGAACAGAAAGCTGCATAAGAGACATTGAGAGGAGGAATCAGTTGCCTTGTCAGCAAACTATACATCAGGGCTGAAAAGCAAAATAATTTAAGTAAGAAAAGGTAGGCTGGCTTTTAAAAGTCACCTTAAATAAAAACTATAAAGAATATTTAAAATAAAAATGGTCCACGTCTACACCAACATTAAATGAGTATGTTTTATTTTCTCCTTTAATACCTAGCTTCTCTTTCACATGCTTTCACACCTTAATTCTAAATCACAGGCTTTCACCTTTCATTTCAAGGTCTTCATGCTAATCATGGAAAGCAAATATCACAGCAATAAGACCTCTAATCCCAACAGCACAGAAGCAGCCCCACTCCAACCCCAGTCTAGTACACAAAGGCCCTGGGAATCCTCCAGGCCTGGACAGCAAGGCAAGAATCCCATTGACTGACTTGACTCCAGGTGGGTATGTGCTCTCTGTCCTCCACATGCCAGTCACTACAGTCTCTTCCTTCTGCATCTTCTTCAATACTTATTTTCTTTTCTGAGGGCACCATGAGATTTTGGAAGTTTTGAAGCAAATAGATTAACATGCATCGTACTATGCTTTTGTGTCTCAAGCCCACAGCTCCTGCCCTGAGGGCCTCTCTTCAACTTATACCACTGTGCTCATCTGAATTCAGTTATGAGTCCAGTGAGCCAATTTATTGTCTTAGACAAGCAAGGCTCTTTTTTATGGAAAAGATCAAACATGCACAAACATAGAGTATAATGAACTCTCATGTACCCATCGCCAACTTCAACAATGTCCCCGTCTTGTTTCATCTATGTCCCCACTCCTCTTCCATTCCATATTATTTTGAAACAAATCTGACATTAAATCACTTCATCTGTACATATTTCAGTACATGTCTTTAAAAGGAGTTCTTCTTTAAATTCAACTACAATATCATCATCATATCTAAGAAATTAATAATGGTTATTTAACATTATCAAATATCTAGTCAATGCTCTATAGCATCTTACTATGCTGATGGACAGTGATTACAATGGGGTTGGGGGGGGCTTGATAATATGGGGGAATGTTGAAACCACAATGTTGCTCATGTGAAACCTTTGTAAGATTGTGTATCAATGATACCTTGATTTAAAAAAAAAAGATCCAGTCAATGGTCAAATTTCCCTGCTTATTTTATAAATGGCTGTTGTGGTACAGGGCCTTTAAGATGATCTGCAGTGGCCAGTGGTATTTGTGCCCCTGTGTGATCCCTACCCCATAAGTGTGGGATGAATATAGTAACTTACTTTTAATAAATAGACAACAACAAAAATAATAGGATGTCACTTTTGGGATTAGGTTGCAAGAAGACTGTGGCTCCTGTCTTAGTTGTTCTCTGGCTTCTCTATTTCTTTCATTCCAGTCATCAGCTACCAAGGGTTTGTGACCTACACAATCATACAGAGTTCTGGGCTCAGAAGGCTCCACACTTGGTGCTCTTTTCTGACCACCTTAAAATTCTGAATAATTTTTGGGCTAGGGGCTCTGCATTATCATTTCACACTGGGCCCCACATAGGCGGTTGGTCCCGCCAGCTGCCATGTTGCGAGAACACTCAAAGAGCCCATGGAGAGGTTTACATGGTGAACAGCCCAGGCCTGCCAGCAATCACACGAGTGAGCCCGGAAGCTGATCCGCCAACCTCAGCACAGCCTTGAGGTGACTGACAGCTTGACTGCAACCTCATGAGAAACACGGAGCCACAGGTATGGTGCTTGGGATGTGATCTTTAAAAAAAATTATTTGCTATCATATGTTATACTTTCTTTTACAGTCTTTGTGTGTAGATCAGGGCTCAGATAAGGTCCGCACATTGGTGGATATGCCTTTTAAGTCTTGAAATTGACAGGTTCTCCTTCCACATTTTTTTCCTAAACAAGGCTCCCACTGATTGCAAGGAACAGAAAACCTGCTCAAAGTAACATAAGCTAAGTAGGAAATTTATTAAGAGTCCACACAGCTTTTGGGCCTCATCAGAAACTGGAACCAGCACTAAAAAGGCATCAGGATTCAAGGCCTCTCGCTCCCCATTCGCTTTGTCTCCAGGCTTGTATGGTCTCCTGTCTTTATTTCCAGATTGTAGCTACTATGAGCAATACTGCTCTAAGTATTCTTTTACATGTCTCCTGGTATATGGGTGTGTAAATTCCTCCCAAAACATAACTGCTGGGGAATTTACCAGAAAATGCCAAACTGTTTTCTGTACAATTCACACTCCCACAAACATTGTATGACAGTTCCCATTATCCAGAGCTGCATTAACACATGATACTGTCAGATTTTTTTATTTTAGTGTGTAACTCACTTCAGTTTTTACTTTATTGATAACCGATAATGTTGATCGATCTTACTGAATTGTTTCCTTCAAGATTTCTAGGCATATATATGCATTATATAAATTATAGATTTGGGTCATTTTATGGTGTCTGTGAATAAACTGAAGTTCTTAACTTTTACTTAATTCAATTTCTCAGTCTTATCCTTTTACGCTGATGCTTTTTGTGTCTTGTTTGGGAAATCATTTTCTACCTCAAGATCATGAAGATATTCTTCTATATTATTCCAAAAAATCTTTATTGTTTTACCTTTCACATTTAGGCCTTTACCAAGAACAGATTTTTGTGTATGGTGTGAGGTAGTGGTCTAAAAATTGTTTTTTTTTCATGTAATTGCCCAATTTTTTGACATCATTATTAAAAACTCTGATATAAGCCATGCAACTTATATATGTGTGACTCTTTTCTTATTGGCCTAATTGCCTGCCTCTGGGATACCATACTGTTTCAATCATTTTTTAGTAATTAGCTTAGTAATAGTTTTGATAATTTAGTAATCCCTACTTTTATTGTAAAATATAGCATACATAAAGTACATTAAAATAGATATTGAGCTTAATAAATATTTATAAAATAAATACTCTATTACCACAGATCACCACTACATCTCTTCCCACAAGGAATTTATTATTATTATTATTAATTTTTTAAATAATTTATTTTGGTATCATTGATCTACAATTACATGTGCAATATTATGGTTATTAAACTACCCCCTTCATCAGGTCCCCCCCACCAACCCCATTACAGTCACTGTCCATCAGCATAGTGAGATGCCATAGAATCACTACTTGTCTTCTCTGAGTTGTACAGCCCTCCCCATGCCCCCCCAACCTTATGTCGGCTAACCATAATGCCCCTTTTTCCCTCTTATCCCTCCCTTCCCGCCCATTTTCCCCAGTCCCTTTCCCTTTGGTAACTATTAGTCCGTTTTTGGGTTCTGTGAGTCTGCTGCTGTTTTGTTCCTTCAGTTTTTTTCTTTGTTGTTATACTCCACATATGAGTGAAATCATTTGGTACTTGTCTTTTTCGGCTTGGCTTATTTCACTGAGCATAATACCCTCTAGCTCCATCCATGTTGTTGCAAATGGTAGGATTTGCTTTCTTCTTATGGCTGAATAATATTCCATTGTGTATATGTACCACCTCTTCTTTATCCATTCATCTACTGATGGACACTTAGGTTGCTTCCACTTCTTGGCTATTGTAAATAGTGCTGCAATAAACATAGGGGTGCATCTGTCTTTTTCAAACTGGGCTGCTGCATTCTTTGGGTAAATTCGGAGGAGTGGAATTCCTGGGTCAAATGGTATTTCTATTTTGAGTTTTTTGAGGAACCTCCATACTGCTTTCCACAATGGTTGAACTAATTTGCATTCCCACCAGCAGTGTAGGAGGGTTCCCTTTTCTCCACATCCTCGCCAACATTTGTTGTTGTTTGTGTTTTGGATGTTGGCCATCCTCACTGGTGTGAGGTGATATCTCATTGTGGTTTTAATCTGCATTTCTCTGATGATTAGCGATGTGGAGCATCTTTTCATGTGCCTGTTGGCCATCTGAATTTCTTCTTTAGAGAAGTATCTATTCATGTCCTCTGCCCATTTCTTAATTGGATTATTTGCTTTTTGTTTGTTAAGGTGCATGAGTTCTTTATATATTTTGGATGTCAACCCGTTATCACATATGTCATTTATGAATATATTCTCCCATACTGTAGGATGACTCTTTGTTCTACTGATGGTGTCCTTTGCTGTACAGAAGCTTTTCAGCCTGATATAGTCCCACTTGTTCATTTTTGCTTTTGTTTCCCTTGCCCGGGGAGATATGTTCATGAAGAAGTCACTTATGTTTATGTCCAAGAGATTTTTGCCTATGTTTTTTTCTAAGAATTTTATGGTTTCATGACTTATATTCAGGTCTTTGATCCATTTTGAGTTTACCTTGTGTATGGGGCTTTCTCTTACATGTAGCTGTCAAGTTTTGCCAACACCAGCTGCTGAAGAGGCTGTCATCTCCCCATTGTATATCCAAGGCTCCTTTATCAAATATTAATTGACTGTATATGTTTGGGTTAATGTTTGGATTTTCTATTCTGTTCCACTGGTCTGTGGGTCTGTTTTTGTGCCAATACCAAATTGTCTTGATTACTGTGGCTTTGTAGTAGAGCTAGAAGTCAGGGAGCGTAATTCCCCCCGTTTTATACCTCCTTCTCAGGATTGCTTTGGCTATTTGGGGTCTTTTGTGGGTCCATATGAATTTTAGAATTATTTGTTTCAGTTCATTGAAGAAAGCTGTTGGTAGTTTGATAGGGATTGCATTGAATCTGTAGATTGCTTTAGGTAGTATAGCCATTTTGACAATATTGATTCTTCCTAGCCAAGAGCATGGGATGCATTTCCATTTGTTAGTGTCCTCTTTAATTTCTCTTAGGAGTGTCTTGTAGTTTTCAGAGTACAGGTCTTTCACTTCCTTCGTTAGGTTTATTCCTAGGTATTTTATTCTTTTTGACGCAATTGTGAATGGAATTGTTTTTCTGATTTCTCTTTCTGTTAGTTCATCGTTAGTATATAGGAAAGCAACAGATTTCTGTGTGTTAATTTCGTATCCTGCAACTTAGCTGAATTCAGATATTAGTTCTAGTAGATTTGGAGTGGAGTCTTTAGGGTTTTTCTGTACCGTATGATGTCATCTGCAAATAGTGACAATTTGACTTCTTCTTTACCAATCTGGATGCCTTGAATGTCTTTGTTTTGTCTGATTGCCGTGGCTAAGACCTCCAGTACTATGTTGAATAACAGTGGAGAGAGTGGGCATCCCTGTCTTGTTCCTGATCTTAGATGAAAAGCTTTCAGCTTCTTGCTGTTAAGTATGATGTTAGCTGTGGGTTTGTCATATATGGCCTTTATGATGTTGAGGTGCTTGCCCTCTATACCCATTTTGTTCAGAGTTTTAATCATGAATGGATGCTGAATTTTGTCAAATGTTTTTTCAGCATCTATGGAGATGATTATATGGTTTTTGTTCTTCTTTTTGTTGATGTGGTGGATGATGTTGATGGGTTTTCGAATGTTATACCATCCTTGCATCCCTGGGATGAATCCCACTTGATCATGGTGTATGATCCTCTTGATGTATTTTTGAATTCGGTTTGCTAATATTTTGTTGAGTATTTTTGCATCTACGTTCATCAGGGATATTGGTCTGTAATTTTCTTTTTTGGTGAGGTCTTTGCCCGGTTTTGGTATTAGAGTGATGCTGGCTTCATAGAATGAGTTTGGAAGTATTCCCTCCTCTTCTATTTTTTGGAAAACTTTAAGGAGAATGGGTATTATTTCTTCTCTATATGTCTGGTAGAATTCAGAGGTGAATCCATCAGGTCCGGGGGTTTTGTTCTTGGGTAGTTTTTTGATTGCAGATTCAATTTCGTTGCTGGTGATCGGTCTGTTTAGTTTTTCTGTTTCTTGCTTGGTCAGTCTTGGAAGGTTGTATTTTTCTAAGAAGTTGTCCATTTCTTCTAGGTTTTCCAGCTTGTTAGCATATAGATTCTCATAATATTCTCTTATAATTCTTTGTATTTCTGTGGGGTCCATCGTTATTTTTCCTTTCTCATTTCTGATTCTGTTTATGTGTGTAGATTCTCTTTTTCTCTTAATGAGTCTGGCTAGGGGTTTATCTATTTTGTTTGTTTTTTCAAAGAACCAGCTCTTGGTTTCATTGATTTTTTTCTATTGTTTTATTCTTCTCTATTTTATTTATTTCTACTCTGATCTTTATTATGTCCCTCCCTCTGGTGACTTTGGGCCTCATTTGTTCTTCTTTTTCCAATTTCAGTAATTGTAATTGTATCTTCAGACTGTTCATTTGGGATTGTTCTTCCTTCTTTAAATAGGCCTGGATTGCAATATACTTTCCTCTTAGAACTGCCTTTGCTGCGTCCCACAGAAGTTGTGGCTTTGTGTTGTTGTTGTCATTAGTCTCCATATATTCTTTGATTTCTGTTTTGATTTGGTCGTTAACCCATTGATTAATTAGGAGAGTGTTGTTAAGTCTCCATGTATTTGTGAGCTTTTTGATTTCTTTCTAAAATTTATTTCTAGTTTTATACCTTGGTGATCTGAGAAGTTGCTTGGTAGGATTTCAATATTTTTGAAATTACTGAGGTTCTTTTGTGGCCTAGTATGTGGTCTATTCTGGAAAATGTTACATGTGCACTTGAGAGGAATGTGTATCCTGTTGCTTTTGGGTGTAGAGTTCTGTAGATGTCTGTTAGGTCCATCTGTTCTAGTGTGTTGTTCAGTGCCTCTGTGTCTTTACTTATTCTCTGTCTGATTGATCTGTCCTTTGGAGTGAGTGGTGTGTTAAAGTCTCCTAAAATGAATGCATTGCTTTCTATTTCCTCCTTTAATTGTGTTAGTATTTGTTTCACATATGCTGGCGCTCCTGTGTTGGGTGCATATATATTTATAATGGTTATATCTTCTTGTTGGACTGACCCCTTTATCATTATGTAATGTCCTTCTTTATCTCTTGCTACTTTCTTCGTTTTGAAGTCTATTGTGTCTGATACAAGTACTGCCACACCTGCTTTTTTCTCTTTGTTGTTTGCATGAATTATCTTTTTCCATCCCTTCACTTTTAGTCTGTGTATATCTTTGGGTTTGAGATGAGTCTCTTGTAAGCAGCATATAGATGGGTCTTGCTTTTTTATCCATTCTGTTACTCTGTATCTTTTGATTGGTGCATTCAGTCCATTTACATTTAGGGTGATTATTGATAGATATGTACTTATTGCCACTGCTGGCTTTAGATTCGTGGTTACCAAAGGTTCACGGGTTGCTTCTTTACTATCTAACAATCTAACTTAACTTTCTTGTTAAGTTATTTTAAACACCGTCTGATGTTTCTTTATTTCTCTCTCTTCTTATTCTTCCTCCTCCATTCTTTATATACTAGGTGTTTTATTCTTTGCCTTTAGTTAGTATTTAGATGGTCTGCTTTCTTTGCTATGATTTTATTTTCTCTAGTGACCTCTTTTTAGCCTTAGGGGTTCTTCCTTCTAGAGCAGTCCGTGTAAGATATCCTGTAGAGGTGGCTTATGAGAGGCAAACTCTCTCAACTTTCGTTTGTCTGGAAATTGTTTAATCACTCCCTCAAATTTAAATGAGAATTGGGCTGGATACAATATTCTTGGTTCGAGGCCCTTCTATTTCATTACGTTTAATATATCATGCCATTCTCTTCTGGCCTGTAAGGTTTCTGTTGAGAAGTCTGATGATAGTCTGATGGGTTTTCCTTTGTAGGTGATCTTTTTTCTCTCTCTAGCTGCCTTTAATACCCTGTCTTTATCTTTGATCTTTGCCATCTTAATTATTATGTGTCTTGGTGTTGTCTTCCTTGGGTCCCTTGTGTTGGGAGATCTGTGGGCTTCTGTGGACTGCGAGACTATTTCCTTCCCCAGCATGGGAAAGTTTTCAGCAATTATTTCTTCAAAGACACTTTCTATGCCTTTTTCTGTCTCTTCTTCCTCTGGTACTCCTATAATGCGAATATTGTTCCATTTGGATTGGTCACACAGTTCTCTTAATATTCTTTCATTCCTAGAGATCTTTTTATCTCTCTCTGCCTCAGCTTCTCTGTATTCCTGTTCTCTGATTTCTATTCCATTAACAGTCTTGTATCTCATCCAGTCTGCTGTTAAGCCCGTCGATCGCTTTCCTGATTTCTGCATTGTCTTTCCTCACTTCCCTCACTTCCTCCATCAGCTCTTGCACATTTCTCTGTAGATCCATCAGCATGGTTATGACTTTTATTCTGAATTATTTTTTCAGGAGGACTGTGCATTTCCATCCCTTCAGGCTCCCTCTTTGGTGTTGTCTGGTTGACTTTCGTCTGGACCATATTCCTCTGTCTTTTCATGGCTATAGAAGTGGTCGCTGGTAGTTGCCACGTATGTCAGCTGGGTTCTTTAAGACTTTAAAAAGAAAAAAAAAGAAAAAAAGAAAGAAAAGAAAAGAAAAAGCAAAAAACGAAACAAAAACATCAAAAAAACAAAACAAAAAAAAGAAAAAAATGCCCACCGGGAGTAGATTCTGTGGGGATGCTGTAGGTGGCGCTGTTGCTCCACTATTCCGCAGCTGTGGCCACACCGCTCCGCAGGGCCCTTTATAGCTCTGGCCGGGGTGGAAATGAATGGGAGGCTGTTGATCTCTGTGAGACGTCTAAGTGTGGCCACCCTTTCCTAGTCGCCAGCTAAGGGGTCCGAACCTCTCCAGGACTCCCAACCTGCTGGGCTGAGTGTGCCGGGGCGATCTGGGTCCTCCGCTAGGCCCCTGTCTCTTTAAGACCGCTGAAAAAAGCGCACGCTTTTCTTTTCTTTTTTTCCTTTCCGGGAGCCGGCTGCAAGGACCCTGGCTCATTCCCTGCTCAGATCCTGCACCCTCTATCTCTCCAATCTCCGCTACACCGCGTCATATGTGTCAGCCCTCCCTGCACAGATTACCGGGGTGGGTTATTTCACGGGGTGTAGTTCCACTCCCTCCTGGCTCTGAATCCTCTCCTCCCGCCGGTGCGCTGGGGTGGGTGAGTGCTCGGGTCTCACTGGGTTGTGGCTCTGTATCTTACCCACCTCACGGGGTGCTGTGTCCTCTCAGGTATAGCTGCACACTGTGCACTTTCCTGTGTATTCTGGTCTCTCTTTTAGGAATAGTTGTATTTGCTGTATTTTCATACATATATATAGTTTGCAAGGAGATTTCTGCCACCCTGCTCACGCTGCCATCTTCCTGGAAGTGAACTCGGAATTTATTATTTTGACTTGTTTTTGCTTTTCTTTATAGTTTTACCACTAGTGTACATATCTCTAACAATATAGTTTGGCGCACTTTTGAACTTTATATTAATGGTGTTACACTGTATGCTAAATTTTTATTTCTGCTTCTGTTGCTAAATGTTACATATACAGGCATACTTTATTTCACTGTGATTTATTGCACTTCACAGACATTGCATTTTTCACAAATTAAAGGACTGAGGCGACCTGGCACTGAGGTGGTCTATTGACACCATTTTCCCAACAGCGTTTGCTTACTTTGTGTCTCTGTGTCACATTTTGGTGATTCTTGAAATATTTCAAACTTTTTCATTATTATTATATTTGCTGTGGTGATCTGTGATCAACGATCTCTGATGTTACTATTGTAATTGTTCTGGGGTGCCACAAACCATATCCATATAAGATGGCGAACTTAATTGATAAATGTTGTCTGTGTTCTGACAGCTTGACCAAATGGCTATTCCCTTCTCTCTCCCCCTCTCTTTAGGCCTCTCTCTTCCTCAAACCCAACTGAAATTAGGCCAATTAATAACCCAACAATGGCCTCCAAGTGTTTGAGTGAAAAGGAAGAGTTGCACACTTTAACCCAAAAGCTAGAAATGATTAAGCTTAGTGAGGAAGGCATTTCAAAAGCCAAGATAGGCCAAAACCTCATGTGCCAAACAGTCAGCCAAGCTGTGAGTGCAAAAGAAAAGTTCTGGAAGTAAATTAAAACTGCTACTCCAGTGAACATACAAGTGAAAAGAAAGCAAAGCAGCCTTATTGCTGTAATTGAGTAAGTGTGAGTGGTATGGGTGGAAGATTGAACCAGCCGCAACATTCCCTTAAGCCAAAAACTAATCCAGAGCAAGACCCTCATTCTCGTGGATTCTATAAAGGCTGAGAGAGGTGAGGAAGCTGCAGAAGAAAGGTTGAAAGCTTGTTGTTGGTTCATGAGGTTTAAGGAAAGAAGTTTCTATAACATCAAGATGGAAGGTAAAGCAACAAGTGATCATGTAGAAGCTGTAGCAAGTTATCTAGAAGATCTAGCTAAGATAATTAATGAAGGTGGCTACACTAAATGACAGATTTTCAATATAGACAAAACAGATTTCTATTGGAGGAAGATGTCATCTAGCAGGAGAGGAGAGAAGAGAAGTCAATGCCTGTTTTCAAAGTTTCAAAAGACAGTCTGACTCTTTTGTTAAGGGCTAAAGCAGGTGGTGACTTTAAGTTGAAGCCAGTGCTCATTGACCATTCTTAAAATCCTAAGAATTATGTGAAATCTACTCTGCCTAGATGATAGCACGATCTGTTTACAAAATGGCTTACTGAATATTTTAAGCCCATTGGTGAGGCCTACTGCTCAGAAAAAAAGATCCCTTTCAATATATTACTGCTCAGTGACAATGCACCTGGTCACCCAAGAGCTCTGATGGAGATGGACAACAAAATTAATGTTGTTCTTGTGCCTGCTAATACAACATCCATTGTGCAGACCATACATCTAACAGTAACTACTTTCAAGTCTTATTTAAGAACTACATTTCATAAAGTTAGAGCTGCCATAGATAGTTATTCCATTGATGGATCTGGGAAAAGTAAATTGAAAACCCTCTGGAAAGGATTCATCATTCTAGATCCTTTAAGAACATCCATGATTCATGGGAAGAGGTCAAAATACCAATATTAACAAGTTCGGAAGTTGATTCCAACCTTCATGGCTAACTTTGAGGGACTCGATACTTCAGTGGAGGAAGGAACTGCAGATGTGGTGGAAATAGCAACAGAACTAGAATTAGAAATGGGGCCTGAGGATGTGACTGAACTGCTGCATCTCATCAAACTAGAACGGATGAGGAGTTAGCTGCTTCTTATGGATGATCAAAGAAAGTGGTTTTTTGAGATGGAATCTCCTTTTTGTAAAGATACTGTGAAGATTGTTGAAATAACAATAAAGGATTTAGATATTCCATAAACATGGTTGATAAAGTAACAGCAGAGTTTGAGAGGATTGACTGATTTTGAAGGTTTTTACTGTGGATAAAATGCTATCAAACAACATCTCCTGTTCAGAGGAATCATTCATGAAAGGAAGAGTCAAATGGGGTGGCAAACTTCATTGTTGTCCTATATTAAGAAATTGCCACAACCACCCCAACCTTTAGCCCCCACCACCCTGATCAGTCAGCAGCCATCAACACTGAGGCAAGACCTTCCGCCAGCAAAAGGATTCCACCAGCAAAAATATTACAACTAGCTGAAAGCTCAGGTGCCAAAAAAAGCTAATGCCTTTTTTAGGAATAAAGCATTTTAAAATTAAGGTATGTACATTTTTTAAAGACATAATGCTATTTCACACTTAATAGACTCTTAATATAGGGTAAATGTAACTTTTATATGCTCTGGAAAACAAAGAAATTCATTTGACTAGCTTTATTTTGGTATTTGCTTTATTGTGGTGGTCTGGAACAGAAAACACAATATCTCTGAGGTAAGCCTGTATAAGGCCCTCCATATTGTGGTGAGTTGCTTGAGATTGTCCATTTTTTGTGTATTCCAATATATGCATACTTATTTATTCCTTTTACTTTTGATGGACATTACCTTAAATAATATAACTTTATATTAAGTCTTGATAGCTGGAGGAGCAATTCTTCCCATGTTGTTCTTGTTCAAAAGAATTTGACTGTTAGTTTTTTGCACTTATACATGCATTTCAGAATCTGCTTATAATGTTCCATTAAAAAATTCTGTTGGGATTCACACTGATATTGTAATGAATCTATAAATCTATTTTGAGAGAACTGAGTTCTTTAAATATTGAGTATTCTAACCAATGAATACATTATCATTCAATTAATTTAGGTCCTCCGTAATATTAGTAAAATGTAATTGCTCTACAGAGGTCTTGAACATCTTAGTTTCATTACAACTGATTTCATTTTTTTTAGGCTTTGGTAAATGGTATCTTTTAAAATTTTTTCTTTCCTGCTTCCTCTAAGTATATAGGAATATAATTTATTTTTATGCACTGATATTGTATCCAGCAACCTTGATAAAATCTTTTCTTTACTTAAAAATTTTTTTATTTTGGTATTATTAATGTACAATTACATGAGCAACATTATGGTTACTAGACTCCCCCTATTATCAAGTCCCCACCACATACCCCATTGCAGTCACTGTTCATCAGCATAAGATGCTATAGAATCATTACTTGTCTTCTCTGTGTTATACTGCCTTCCCTGTGTCCTACCTATTACATTATGTGTGCTAATTGTAATACCCCCTTTCCCCCCCTTATCCATCCCTACCCACCCATCTTCCCCAGTCCCTTTCCCTTTGGTAACTGTTAGTCCATTCTTGGGTTCTGTGAGTCTGCTGCTGTTTTGTTCCTTCAGGTTTTTCTCTGTTCTTATACTCCACAGATGAGTGAAATCATTTGGTACTTGTCTTTCTCCACCTGGCTTATTTCACTGAGCATAATACCCTCTAGCTCCATCCTTGTTGTTGCAAGTGGTAGGAGTTGTTTTCTTCTTATGGCTGAATAATATTCCATTGTGCATATGTACCACATCTTCTTTATCCATTCATCTACTAATGGACACTTAGGTTGCTTCCATTTATTGGCTATTGTAAATAGTGCTGTGATAAACATAAGGGTGCATGTGTCTTTTTCAAACTGGGCTGCTGCATTCTTAGGGTAAATTCCTAGGAGTGGAATTACTGGGTCAAAAAGGTATTTCTATTTTCAGTTTTTTGAGGAACGTCCAAACTGCTTTTCACAATGGTTGAACTAATTTACATTCCCACCAGCAGTGTAGGAGGGTTCCCCTTTCTCCACGTCCTCGCCAACATTTGTTGCTGTTTGTATTTTGGATGGTGGGCATCCTAACTGGTGTGAAGTGATATCTCATTGTGGTTTTAATTTGCATTTCTCTGATGATAAGCGATGTGGAGCATCTTTTCATGTGCCTGTTGGCCATCTGAATTTCTTCTTTGGAGAAGTGGTTGTTCAGATCCTCTGCCCATTTTTTAATTGGCTTATTTGATTTTTGTTTATTGAGGTGCATGAACTCTTTTATATAACTTGGATGTCAACCCCTTATTGGATATGTCATTTGTGAATATATTCTCCCATACTGTAGGATGTCTTTTTGTTCTACTGATGGTGTCCTTTGCTGTACAGAAGCTTTTTAGTTTCATATAGTCCCACTTGTTCATTTTTGCTTTTGTTTCTCTTGCCTGGGGAGATACGTTCATGAAGAAGTTGCTCATGTTTATGTCCAAGAGATTTTTGCTATGTTTTTTTCTAAGAGTTTTATGGTGTCATGACTTACATTCAGGACTTTGATCCATTTTGAGTTTACTTTTGTATATGGGGTTAGAGAGTAATGTTGGCTGTGGGTTTGTCATATATAGCATTTATTATGTTGAGGTACTTGCCCTCTATACCCATTTTGTTGAGAGTTTTTATGAATAGATGTTGAATTTTGTCGAATGCTTTTTCAGCATCTATGGAGATGATCATGTGTTTTTTTGTCCTTTTTGTTGATGTAGTAGATGATGTTGATGGATTTTCGAATGTTGTATCATCCTTGCATCTCTGGGATGAATCCCACTTGATCATATGGATGATCTTTTTGATGTATTTTTGAATTCGGTTTATTAATATTTTGTTGAGTATTTTTGCATCTATATTCATCAGGGATATTGGTCCGTTATTTTCTTTTTTTGTGGTGTCTTTGCCTGGTTTTGGTATTAGAGTGATGTTGGCCTCGTAGAATGAGTTTGGGAGTATTCCCTCCTCTTCTACTTTTTGGAAAACTTTAAGGAGGATGGGTATTAGGTCTTCACTAAATGTTTGTTAAAAT
>JAVSCE010002304.1:0-119112 GCA_032199065.1 Smutsia gigantea | reverse complement strand
TCAAAAAACTACCCAAGAACAAAACCCCTGGGCTGATGGATTCACCTCTGAATTCTACCAGACATATAGAGAAGAAATAACACCGATTCTCCTCAAAGTTTTCCAAAAAATAGAAGAGGAGGGAATACTTCCAAACTCATTCTATGAAGCCAGCATCACTCTAATACCAAAACTGGGCAAAGACCTCACCAAAAAAAAAAGTACAGACCAATATCCCTGATGAACGTAGATGCAAAAATACTCAACAAAATATTAGCAAACCGAATTCAAAAATACATCAAGAGGATCATACACCATGATCAAGTGGGATTCATCCCAGGATGCAAGGATGGTACAACATTCGAAAATCCATCAACATCATCCACCACATCAACAAAAGAAGAACAAAAACCACATGATCATCTCCATAGATGCTGAAAAAGCATTTGACAAAATTCAGCATCCATTCCTGATTAAAACTCTCAACAAAATGGGTATAGAGGGCAAGTACCTCAACATCATAAAGGCCATATATGACAAACCCACAGCTAACATCATACTTAACGGCGAGACGCTGAAAGCTTTTCATCTAAGATCGGGAACAAGACAAGGATGCCCACTCTTTCCACTGTTATTCAACATAGTACTGGAGGTCCTAGCCACAGCAATCAGACAAAACAAAGACATACAAGGCATCCAGATTGGTAAAGAAGAAGTCAAATTGTCACTATTTGCAGATGACATGTTACTCTACATAAAAAGCCCTAAAGATTCCATTCCAAAACTACTAGAACTAATATCTGAATTCAGCAAAGTTGCAGGATACAAAATTAACACACAGAAATCTGTTGCTTTCCTATACACTAATGATGAACTAACAGAAAGAGAAATCAGAAAAACAATTCCATTCACAATTGCATCAAAAGAATAAAATACCTAGGAATAAACCTAACGAAGGAAGTGAAAGACCTGTACTCTGAAAACTACAAGACACTCCTAAGAGAAATTAAAGAGGACACTAACAAATGGAAAAGCATCCCATGCTCTTGGCTAGGAAGAATAAATATTGTCAAAATGGCCATACTACCTAAAGCAATCTACAGATTCAATGCAATCCCTATCAAACTACCAACAGCTTTCTTCAATGAACTGGAACAAATAATTCTAAAATTCATATGGAACCACAAAAGACCCCGAATAGCCAAAGCAATCCTGAGAAGGAGGAATAAAACAGGGGAATTACACTCCCTGACTTCAAGCTCTACTACAAAGCCACAGTAATCAAGACAATTTGGTATTGGCACAAAAACAGACCCACAGACCAGTGGAACAGAATAGAAAATCCAAACATTAACCCAAACATATACAGTCAATTAATATTTGATAAAAGTGTCTTGGATATACAATGGGGAGATGACCGCCTCTTCAGCAGCTGGTGTTGGAAAAACTGGACAGCTACATGTAAGAGAATGAAACTGGACTACTGTCTAGCCCCATACACAAAGGTAAACTCAAGGTGAATCAAAGACTTGAATGTAAGTCATGAAACCATAAAACTCTTAGAAAAAAACATAGGCAAAAATCTCCTGGACATAAACATGAGCAACTTCTTCATGAACATATCTCCCCGGGCAAGGGAAACAAAAGCAAAAATGAACAAGTGGGACTATATCAAGCTGAAAAGCTTCTGTACAGCAAAGGACACTATCAGTAGAACAAAAAGACATCCTACAGTATGGGAGAATATATTCATAAAAAACGTATCTGATAAAGGGTTGACATCCAAAATATATAAAGAACTCATGCACCTTAACAAACAGAAAGCAAATAATCCAATTAAGAAATGGGCAGAGGACATGAATAGACACTTCTCTAAAGAAGAAATTCAGATGGCCAACAGGCACATGAAAAGATGCTCCACATCGCTAATCATCAGAGAAATGCAGATTAAAACCACAATGAGATATCACCTCACACCAGTGAGGATGGCCAACATCAAAACACAAACAACAACAAATGTTGGCGAGGATGTGGAGAAAAGGGAACCCTCCTACACTGCTGGTGGGACTGCAAATTAGTTCAACCATTGTGGAAAGCAGTATGGAGGTTCCTCAAAAAACTCAAAATAGAAATACCATTTGACCCAGGAATTCCACTCCTAGGAATTTACCCTAAGAATGCAGCAGCCCAATTTGAAAAGGACAGATGCACCCCTATGTTTATTGCAGCACTATTTACAATAGCCGAGAAATGGAAGCGGCCTGGGTGTCCATCAGTGGATGAATGGATAGAGAAGATGTGGTACATATACACAATGGAATATTGTGCAGCCATAAGAAGAAAACAAATCCTACCATTTGCAACAACATGGATGGAGCTAGAGGGTATTATGCTCAGTGAAATAAGCCAAGCCGAAAAAGACAAGTATCAGATGATTTCACTCATATGTGGAGTATAAGAACAAAGAAAAAAACGGAAGGAACAAAACAGCAGCAGACTCACAGAACCCAAGAATGGACTAATAGTTACCAAAGGGAAAGGGACTGGGGAAAATGGGCGGGAAGGGAGGGATAAGAGGGAAAAAGGGGCATTACGATTAGCAAATGTAATGTTGGGGGGGCACGGGAGGGCAGTACAACTCAGAGAAGACAAGTAGTGATTCTATAGCATCTCACTACGCTGATGGACAGTGACTGTAATGGGGTGGGTGGGGGGGACCTGATGAAGGGATAGTTTAATAATCGTAATATTGCACATGTAATTGTAAATTAATGGTAATAAAATAAATTATATTAAAAAAAAACAAAACAAAACAAAACAAAAAAACAAGGAATCATGCAATATGTAATGCGTGGGGGTAGCTTCTTTCACCCAGCATAGTACTGTGGAAATTCATCTAGGATGTTGCATGTATCAATAATCCATTCCTTTTTATTGCTGGGTGGTATTCCATGGTATGGGTGTGCCACGGGTTTTTAGCCATTTGCCTGTTGAAGGACATCTGGGTTGATCCTAGTTTTTGGCTATTATGAATAAAGTTCCTATAAAAACTCAAAAAAAAAATAACCACACTTGGTAAAGACCAGAGTAAGAGTGTTTCAGGCCCAGGCGATCTGCCAGCACACACAGAATATATCTGTGTGAGCAGCAAAAAGAGCCTCCTCTCTGAAGAGTTGAATTTCGAGGGATGCCCTTCCACTGGACTACCTGGCTCGGCCAGCAAACCTAGGGCTGGATTTCAGTTCCTTTTAGTTTAGCTGCCCTAGGTGCAGGCACAGACAGGGAAGTCTCATGGTGTGTTATGAGAACTATCAGAAAGCCACCATGGTTTGCAAACATAATCAGCCAGGAGTGGTCATTTACACCACCGAATCATTCATTATATCATAAAGATTAATCCTGAGGGCACTATGAACAATATGTTATTTCCTGAACAGAATGCATTTAAAGTTAAAATGTTAAAAATCACCACCCAATAATCCATCACCAATAAACTCAAAGAGCCTTTGAAATAGAAATGCACATTCATGAGACAATATAACTCATTTTTTTAAGGCTTACATGCGTTATTTTTAAAATGCATCTATAAGGTAAGGCAGGTTGTGACTCAAGTCAAGGCAAAGACAGAAAACTATTTTTGTGAATCAAGCATTGAGAAAGCAAAATGACAAAAGAAGATGGAACTTCCTAATGCGGTGTTTGAGATCATGAGTGCCATCCTTTCATCTTGTCATTGGAAAATGGGATAAAGGTAGATCACTGAGTTCGGGTCATAACTCATTCCATTCCATGAACTGTCCGATCAAAGAACCATGGTTGTTCTGAAGCACTGAGTGGGACTCGCTGGGTCTCCCATGTACATTAGAACGTTTGGGTTTGTGTCATACTGGAAGTTAGAAGTGGAGGATGAAATTCTGTGATCCTGGCTGGAAACACCCCAGATCTTGGTTCAGGTATTCAGGGGGGATTCTGAGGCTATGTTAATGAATCTCTTTTCATGAAAGAGTCAGAGGGGAGGGAAACCAAGAGAACAAACATTAGGAGCCATGAGAGTGGAGGTTGAGCATTCTGCAGTGACTAAGCAAGCAGCTGGTGTGTGGCTGGACAGCTTGAATTCTCTGTGGGTAGATTGGATATTTGGATGGAAGGGCATGAGTTGCTTGGCTTCAGCTTTAGTTGTAAGCAGCAGGTGTTATAATATGCGCAGCCTGGATCATTTTTTTCTGAGAGGCTGGAGAGGGAAGCAGACTTTTGCCATTGCTACTTTTGTAGCAAAATATTTTTTGCTATTGTTTCTAGTACATCCATTAGGAATCTCATCTGATGGAGTTGGACAGAATTAAGCCATTTTAACAAAACTGGGCAGAATTGAGTATTTTATGAGGGTTCTGTTTGCATATTTGAACACTTGGATTTTATTTTATCTTATGGCCAAAGGCTTTAAAATGAGCGGCATTCTTTTCAAAGAACTATCTTACAAAGATGTAGTTACGTTTTTTTTTAAGGGAAGGAGAGCTATGTTTACCTGTATTGTTATCACTGTCTTTAACAGAATGTGGGAGTAGAATTTGTTGCCACTGTGGAAGGTGCTTTTGCTACTGAGAGCACTATTCATTTGATTTACCTGTTCCTTTTGAGGGGAACATCTTATACACGCTGGCACTAGCTCCAACTTGTACAAAACAAAAATTCAGACAGTTTAAAAGTGAAATGCAAAGAAGGAATGATGGAAGCCTCCCCACCTTTCCCCCTCTCCCCAGGAGGCCAGGTGTCCACATGGTGACCTCCACTGGGAAACACATTAAGTATTTCAAAGTCCAGCAGGCATTCCATGGGACGCATAGGAATGTTCTTGCACATTTCACTCTTGCTCTCTGCTAATGACCATTTTACTGCACTGACATTTCCTCCTGAAATCAGGAGGTGGGAAGGATTTTCCCTAGCTGCCTGCTCCCTTTGAAACAGAGTGTCTTTGCAATTGATACTGCTTTGCCCATGCACAGCATGAGCCAGGCAAACCAGCGGAGCAGTGCTTGAGCCCCAGGACAGAATGTCTCACTGGTTGGGAATGGTGACAGTCTGGGAACAGGCCGTGACTTATGTTGATCAGCATCTCTCCTGCCCAAACTGATGGCTGGGAAGTGAGCCCCTTGGCCTGCCGAGAGGACAGCGTGTTCCCTCTCTAGCTGGCTGCAGGGTAGGAGGCACTGCTAATCTGAGCAATGCGAGCCCGTTAATCTTGGAATTATCTAAGAAAAGGCAATTGCCTGGCACTTCCTCAGCACACAAAGCAGAAGCCACTATCAGTCCTGCCATCAATAGAGTCTGATCAGACAGAAGCTGTAGAACAGCTGAATGACGTACGCTCATGTATCTGCCGGTCTCTGAGATGCCCACTATCCGAGTTCCAGAGAAAGGTGGAAATGCACAAAAATTCATGGAGGCTGCTTAAAACTCTATACAAGTTATACTCAAACTTGGTTGGAGAGATTGTTAAAATACATATGCCTGGGCCCTTCTTTAAGAATTCTGAATTAGTAGGTCTGTAGTGGGATCTGAGGATTTGAATTCCTAACAAACTCAGAGGTGCTGTGGTCCAGGGACCTCATACTGAGTTGCATTGGTCTACACTCTGAAGGCCTCAGAGCTAGTTTTCTGGGAAAATCCTGCTCTGCCCATAAATGTCCTGGAACCTTTGGAATTTCTGACTGCTGGTCTTTGACCTCTGGTTAGCCCACTGCTTCATAGATGGCACAATGATCCTGAGGTTCAAAGCCAAAGAAATCTGATAAAAATACATCCATTAGGCACCTGCTATTGTTTCCCAGTAACAGGAATTGTCCAGTATAGCAAGAGGTATCATTATTGGGGTGGAGGGGGGAGGAGGCAAAACTGTTTAACCATATTTTTATTTTTTTTATATTAATGAAATGGAGTTTTAAAAAGTTCTCCCTCTGCTTCTCAGAGAAAGATATTGTTTTAAACAAAAGTAATGAGGATCTTCTACTCAGGCCCCTGAGGGGTTAAACACAAGCCACTTTGCATTTAAACACCTCACAAATGTTGATGATTTTGAGATGATCCCTTGATATTGAAAACAGAGGTATGCATTGATTCCTGCTGTGACCAGGCTGCTGGAACATTTGACTGACTCAATAATAATTATCCCCATAGAGTTCTCAGGTAACTATTGTGGAATCACTGGCTCCATACTCAGCTCTCCCCTCCCCCAATTAGTTTTACTCTCAACACTTAAACTGATTTTTAAAGAAATATCATACTCATAAAAAAAACAAATGTTAATGATCCTTGTTATATATGTAACTACATTCCAGATAAATAATTAGCTCTAGTCAAGTCAGGTTTCCAAAAGGGTGCAAAAAAATTGTTACATGAATAAATGAGTTTGCACTTTCAAGCTATGCACACAGACAAAAAAAAGTAACACTGCTATCTTGCCTGAGTATGCATCATTCGACACATTCCTTTGTCTAGTTAAATTGTGAATGTGTATGTATGTGTTTTCAAATCTCACAGCAAATCAAGAGAAGCTTGATTTGATAAACCACTATTATATTAGTCAGGATAGGTCTGGTAATTTTGCAGCAACAAATAGCCCTCAAAATCTCAGTGGCTCAGACTATACACTCTATGCTGGTGAACTCTGCTCATTAGTCACCGCTGATGGACAATGTGGGTGGTTTGGCTTAAACAGGGAGGGAAGGGCAGGGTCTCACATCAGCAATTAAGTGATTTGGCCCAAATGTGGTACATGTCATTCCTGACCACAATTAATAAGCTCCCGGACCAAGAAGTGGTCATCACATTGCCTGTCTTCAAGGAGATGATCAAGCACAACTTCCCATGAAGGAAATTGGATATTAGTGAGCAGTAGAAAGGCTGGCCTCAGGTGAACTCTGTACAATGGTTTGAATAAGGAAGGAAAGAAGATGAGAATTCTTTTTAGGTCTACAAACTACAACACATGCCTGTATCACAGCATGATTCCAGGACTGACTAGAGCCTTCTCTTAGAGAAGGTCATATCTCTTTTTGTAAAATGTTGTAATTAACTGTTAGATCAATTCTTTAAGATATAAAATTTAGGCCACCAGGATATACCTCTGTAAGAGGTGGTGGGAAATGCGCTGTGTGGAAATGAGGCCATAATTCTAGCCTCCTAGCTATCACTCTGTAGCTTCAATCAAATTGCCTCATCACCTCTGCATATGAAGCAGATTAAATGATCTCTTAGCTTCCTTTCAGATCCAAGATTTTGATCCTATGAATTATAATCTTTATTTGGATTTATGTAATATTGGCCAGAATATGATGTGTGGTGGAAAAAAGATACTGGGAAATATCAATGATAATAGTACTGGCCTTGTAATGGAGTATATATATTATGTAATGAATTCCCTTTAAAGTCATACGTATTTCTCTTTGGCACCCACAAACCAACTGACATGCCAAAATTAGTCTGGATGGAAATCCCTTATGTGGTCCTGGAAAGGAGCAGAGCAGTAATGATTAATTATAAAGGGCAGGGACTCTGGCTCTTCACGTGCCTAGTCTCTAGCTTTCAGGATCCTGTCTGTGTGGATCGATGGTTTGCTAATTACAAACTGTCTTTGGAAGGCTCCAACGTAATCTCTGGTGATTCATGTTTTTGCATTGATTTTCACATAAGCTAAGATGCAGTTGCACCATTTAAGCACTTGGAAATCGGTCATCAATGAACTATTTTGAACTTAATAGATTTGATAACACTTGAAGACTCCTTATATTTTGATTTTTGGATTATACTACCTAGTATAATGAGAGCTGATGCTTATGTCCTATTTATCTACATTTGTAAAGAATTCTAATAAGGATAGGCTCTGACTTACCTCTATAGGCAGGCCAGGATGAAATGAAATCTAAAAATTCATTCAGTTTGTCCCAGGCTAATTATTCAGAGAACATTTATCTTTCTTAGACCTGAAGTGGCCTTACTAGTGAGGTGATCTTCATTTTCACTGGGGAGTCTTCTGCACTATAAGTGGACCTCAACTGCCAAACTATAAACCACACTGAGTCCTTTGATCAAATGTGCTAATTTGAGAAAAATTGTAGTCACTAGGTTGTCTAACAGATACCTGGTTAGACAATCTAAAACAATGTTTTTATATATTTTTTGAGTACTGGAAAGCAATATGTCCTTGATAAACATAGAATGTGATCTGGCTGATGTGGGGTTCCTGGCTTAGCACTCTGACTCCAAAGCCTTCTTCTGATCTTGCCATGTTGTCTCTGAGTCAAGTTCGAGGCATGCTGAGGCACCCAGGAACACATTTAGGAACATTCCTCAAACAGTGGTGATACTGCTTTGGAACTGCATTTCAGCAAACTAGTGGGCAGCCTGGTCCCGATTCGGAGGCATTATCTTAGAAACTAGATCCATTTTGAACATTTCCATTTATCATTGCTGTTATCTCACCTCCCTAGAATCTCATGTCCTTATATGCAAAATCGAGATAATTATGCCTAATTTACAGACCCCTCCTAGGAGAAAATGAGAGAAAGGAAATTAGTAAAGTGGCTTAACATGCAGTAAGCAGAATAACTCTTAGCTCCTTCTCCTCCTCTTAATAAGCCACATGTCTTACTCAAGGCTGCATTATTTAATAACTAAATAAGAAAACTGATGCTGCTACTGATGTGGTGATGTCTGATATTACATCTTAAGTTTAAGAAATAATTCATATGTAGAAGAAAAGAATCAACAGGAAAGAACTAAATATAAAGATGGAAGAAACATTATTTTATTCATCAAGTTCATTCCTCTCTGTGGAACTGAAATGTCACTTGCCTGAGTGCTCTCAAATCTTACAGTACTGTGTAGTCCCTCTTTCTTGGAAGCTTAAATAAAGATGGTTTGAAACCATCCCATGAATACTCCAGTCTTCCACGGAGATTCGGGCTCTCGTTGTTTCTCCTAAATAGCTCTTATTTTATTTCCTGCTTTTACTGAGGTCTCCAAATTCTTCATAATTGTCCTCTAGTGGTTGGTCTTTTTTCTCTACCCAAATTTAACCCAGTCCTCTTGTCCTGGCTTTCCCTAACACCTCAGTTATTCAAAGCAGATGTGCAAAGGTATGGAGACAATACAACACAACCATTAATCTTCAGTTATGGCAAATACATCCTTATTCTTACAATTCATTCATTACCTAAGCCCTGTGATCATTAGCTTTACACATCAACTTGACTGGGATATAACTCCAAGTTATTCAGTCACATACTAGGCATTACTGTGAAGGTATTTTGTAGATGTGATTAATAGCTACAATCGGTTGACTTAAACTAAAGAGATTTTCCTCCATAAGGTGAATGAGTCTCATCCACTCAGTTGAAAGGTCTGAAGAGCAAAACTGAGGTTTCCCTGAGAAAGAGGAAATTCTACCTAAGACTTCCACAGGAGCTCCTGTGTGAAAATTCCAGCCTGAGACCTTCCCCCATGATTGCGTCAGCCAACTCCTTGAAATAAATTACCTATTCATCTATCAATATCTATCTGTATCTATCCTATGGCTTTGTTTCTCTGGAGAACTCTAATGATACAGGCCCAGCTCCCACTTGAAATCCCCATTCATCCTTTTTTCTCTCATAAAGCATGTTTTAGAGAAAAAAAACTTATGGTGATTATTTTAACATTTATTATTGGGAATAATACTGGCTACCATTTAGCCAGCCCTGGTATGTGATTGATTAGTCATGATTCCTCTTCTCTGTGGGTGGTAGTACATGGACGCCATATCAATTTCAACCATATTATGTAATTTCGAAGGTATCCTTGCCAGGATCCCCTACCCAGGAGATCCCCAAGTGGACTGCTTCAGTAGCAGAAACTCTACTAATTCCTTTGGACAAAGGCTTTGTTATAGAGAATCTTTTGGAGGGAATAACTGGGGAGAGGAGCAGTAATAGTTTAGCTGCTAGGGTACTCAATATGTTATATTTTCTTGATAGACAGGCAAACAACAATGTCTTAATTTTTAATAAGTACAATCTTGAGAACTGTCCTCAAGGAGCAGACCTGGGTGTATTCCCTGGTGGGGGCCACTGGGCACCTGCAGGACGTGGTAGAAAGCAGAGTGAGGAGAAACTCGGGAGACTGCCAAAGGAAGTGTCAATTCCTTTGCACTTGAATTAGTTCCAATCACACCTGCTCCCTTTAGGGGAAGCCTTTCCATCAGACAATGATTGTGACGACTTGGCAGGCAGACTGATTTTGGATACAGATAGATTATCAAAAGAATTTTTTTCCCAAATAGCTATATCCTCTCTTGCACAGCAAAATATTTTCTCTGCTCCTGCTTTCGTTCTCCAGGGTCTCACAGGAAGGAAAAGGTGATTATCCTCCAGTGTAATGTTTAACACTACTTTGGAATTGTTCCTTTGACCTTGTCTTCTATTGCTCTCTCAAGGACTGTTTTCCGTCCATCTTTTCTTTCTACATCTTTGTCCCAGTCCTGAGTCTTCCTTCTCTAGAGTAACTAAGTCTCCTCCATCTTGAAAAAATGCTTTCCCCGTGTCCTTCTGCATCTTCTCTTAGCTTACTATACAATAGGCCTAAATTTTCTGTCTCCATTTCTTCAGTGTCCTTAACTCAAAATAATGCAGTTGCTGTATGTCTCATAGTATTAGAACTCTCCAAGAATCCTGTCTCAACCAGTGTGAAAAGCAAGCCCTTGTCTCGTGTGGCCTCTTTCTTTTCAGGACAGAGCGTGTCTGGCCGTGGAGTACTCGGCACCTTTCTGGCTTTGGCATCTTGACACTTGCTGATTTTTCTTCATCTCCTCTTTACTGGTAGCAGTCACTCTTCCCACCCCCTAAACTCAATTTACTCAAAGATTTAGATCATACTCTTCTATAATTGTATTTAGTCAAGATTTATCCCTTCCTCAAGACTTTACCTATTATCTCTAGCGAGGTAAGTCTCTGACTGCTGGTTTAGAACGCTCTCCTGGATTCCATTTCTACAGAAATCTCTAGCTGCCTACTGTCATTTCTAGTTGGAAGTTTTTCTATCATATCACACTTAGAGCATCTACAAACAAAGGCCTTATACATATTTTCAGACTAGTATCTCTTCCCCAGATGTCCTTCCTTTTCACCTAGTTACAGGGCTGCAACCTGCGTAGTCCCTCCATCCATACCCACAAAATCGTTTCGAGCCTTCCTCCAGTGACTCGTAGAGCAGGGTCTTCCCCTTCACTTCCCACCACCATTCCTCCTCCAATCTCCAGCCTCTGGATCTAGATTATACCCATCCTCCTTCCTCCGATCTGTCTGACAAACTGGTGCCAGAGAAATTATGTTCCTTTTTTTGTGTGTGTGAGCTATTCTCTCCTCCATAAACAATAGTTAAAGAATAAGGTCCAGTTTCCTTCCCTGATGTTGGAAACCTCTCCTACTCAAACCTAACCTTATTCTCTGAATGTCCATGTTACAGTGACCTGTAATCATGGGACGATGCCTGAGTCTCCTGCATTCCTGCTTCCAAGCATGTTATTCTTACTTCTTTGGGACTTTCCTCCTGTTATTTTATCCTACTCATCCTTTAGTGCCCACCTCAAATTTTGACACTTGTCTGCATCAGTTTACTAGTAACTCCCATTTTTTTTCTGAATTTCTGAAACATTGCTAAGCACCAAAGCATCTTTATCTAAATATGTTTATGTCAATACCTGTCTTGCTGAGCAGACCTTAAATTCTTTTAAAGTTAGGGACTAATTCTCTGACCCTTAAATACCGATATCTAAAAGAGTATGTGTTGCTGTTGCTGTTAAGAGCCTTCAATAGCTTTATTTCTGCAACAAAGAGGAAACAGCATTTCACAGTGGTTAACCGCGCAGGTGTCGGACGTGGGTTTGTACTTCAGCTCCGCTGTGTGGCCTTGGCCGTGTTATTTCAACTCGCTACGCCTCAACTGAAAAATGAAGAAAATAGCAGTGCCTGCCTCAGATGGTTGTAAGAATGAAAGAGATAATATATGGGAAGTGTTCAGCATACTGCCTGGCACATATTGAGGAGACAATAAATGTTAGCCACTTCATAGTGGGTTCTTAATACATATATGATAAAGGACTGAATTAGTGTTGTATCACCGAATTAGAAAATTATATGCTGTATAATTTTAACATGTCCTTCAAGTCCTATTTCTACATTAGTTTGCCAAAACTTGAAAGACTAAAATGAATTAAATGTGCATTGCTGAATTACTTTTCACCAGGCTTGGGCTGGGAAAACTCAGTAATAGTTGTTAAGTGACATTGAGTATACAATGCTATAGGACGCTTATAGCACTTTTGGGTATAGATTAGACTGACTCATATTTCAGTAGAAAAGGCAGGTTAGAAAAAATTGGCTCTGTTAATAATTAGCTTGGTGATTCGGCAGGGGCCTGGGTCTTTGTTTACTTGGAGCCTTTTTTTTCTGGCCAATGCAATATAAATGTACTGATTACTTACTATGTGCCAGGAACTGTGCTATGAATACACAAATACATACACACATAGGTAATGTGATAGTGTTTAATTAAAGTGTCACCACAGAGCACAGGAAAAAAGGAGTAACTAAGACAATCACAAAAAGGCAAATACTGCATGATCTCACTCATCTGTGAAATCTAACATAGTCAAACTCATAGAAGCATAGGGTAGAATGGTGATTGCCAGGGGTAGGGAGGGTTTCAAAATTTCAGTTTTGCAAGATCTGGAGATCAAATATACAGCATGGTGATGATAGTTAATACTGTATTCTATACTTGAAATTTGCTAAGAGGACAGATCTTAAACCTTCTCTCTACATACACATACACACACACACACACACACAAAATGATAACTATGTAGAGGTGATGTATAAGCTATTTAGCTTGATTGTGGTGAACTTTTCACAAGATATACATATATCAAAACACCAAGTTGTACCTGTAAACGTATACAATTTTTATATGTCAAAGATATTTTAACAAAGTGTTTACAAAAAAGAAAAAGAAGTAATCAATTTTCCCTAGAAATAGTGAAACTATAAAGGTTTAACATTTTTCCTGGACCTTAGAGGTTAAGTTTGAGATTTCCAGATACACCTGGGGGTGGGTATTTTGGCAATAGTAATAGCTAAACAAAGGTAAGGAGGCTTGAAAGTCTTATTGTATTCATGAAATCATGGATACTCTGCTATGATTACAGCACTGAAATGTGTATGTGTGTTCGAGGCAGTGCTGTACTGGTGTCAGCTCACACAGGCTCACCCATGACAGCCAATTTCCTACATCTCCTTCTGCCCTTGCATTCACTGATATCACAACAGTAGTTTTAAATTGGCCATCATGGGAGTATTTACACCTGGAAAATTGGCACACACTACAAATCAGGATTTGCTGTTATTTTTCTATTGTTTTCCTTCAAAGGGCAGGTTGTTACACATTCATCAGCACACAACTTGTTAGAAGTGGCAGTTTTGAAAGGATTAGTCTGAACAGTTAAATGAGGTGGTGTTGTGAATGGCTTGGTAAGATAAGCTAAAGAGGTTGAATTTTAAATAAGCTCCACTTAAGATTTATGCTGACATGGAGCATTTTGTGGGCAAAACCTCTAAAGAAAAATTAAACTTTGCAAAAGGTAGCAAATATTTTTAAACAGAAACCTGATTCTGAGGGCAAATGGTTATAAACTGTGTGAGTAGACCAGCATTGACAATGCTCTGGGCAAGAAGCAAAAATATTTAGAAAATACCTGGTTGTCTTGTCAGCCAAAATAAAATGTTCTCTGCAGTTGTAAGAATTCTAAGAGTCACTTCTACTATGTAAACATTTCTTGGTACTGCTGACATTTCCTCTTGACAACACTTCATCTTTCAGGCAGTAACAGGTAAACATAGAGCCTATAAAATTATTTAAAAAAAAACCTTTTGTCCTTGTGTTCATTTTAGAAAAAATGACTGGTGAAATCTTTAATGTATACTAGGGAGGTATACAGAAGGGTAGAAGTGGCAAATTGGGTAACTTCCTTTAAATAGATGATCAGTCACATTTCTTTGGGGCTTGGTTGTTCTTGAAATAAAATAGTCAATGAAAGCAAGCAATTACTGAACTAATCTTCAGTGTTTTACCTATGTGATACATTCTGAACAGAAGACTCAGAAAAAAGAGAGATCTAGCAAGGAAAGAGAGAAAAAAATTTAAGTCATACAGAGGAAAATGCACAAACTGTACATGTCCACATTGATTTTTGTTAATTGATAATATCTTGTAAAGCCTAGGTTGAGTAACAGGTTGTCAATAAAGACAAATGCATTTATTGAGTGCTTATTGTATGCTAGGATTTTGTTCTACAAGCTTTACCTGTGTTTTCTTGTTTGATATTCTCAACAACTCTATACTTTTCTTATTATCCTTTTCTTACTGTGAAGAAGTAGAGGCACAATATCAAAAGAGCAAGTGGCAGATCCAGGATTCAAACATGTATAACCTGCATCAGTTGCTGTGCACCACTCTTAACTACCATCCCATAACATATTGTTTCTCAGAATGTGAGCTCTAGAACAATAGCAGCAGCCTTATCTGGAAAGTTGTTAGAAATCCAGATTTTAAAACAAGACAAAAGCTAGAAAATTCACAAGTACATGGTCATTGAACAACACACACCTGAACAACCAATGGATCAGAGAAGAAATCAAAAGGGAAATTTTAAAAATGCCTCAAGACAAATGATAATGGAAATATACTAAAACTTACAGGATGCAACACATGCAGTTCTAAGAGCAAAATTTATACCAATAGATGAACACAACAAGACAGAAGAGATATCTCAAAAAAAAACTAACATTAGAAGGAAGGAAATAAAAATTGGAGCAGAAATAAATGAAACAGAGAACAGGAAAACAATAGAAAAAGATTAACAAAGCTAAGAGTTGGTTCTTTGAAAAGAAAAATGAAACTTGACAAAGCTTTCACTAAAATAACCAAGAAACCAAGAGAGAGAAACCAAATAAATAAAGTTATAAATGAAAGAAGAAACACTACAACTGATATCACTGAAATACAAAGGCTCATATGAGAATACAATGAACAATTATATATGCCAAAAAATTGGATAACCTAGCATAAATGGATAAATTCCTAAAAATGTAAAACCTACCAAGACTGAATATGGAGAAATAGAAAATCTCAATGGACTAATAATGAGTAAGGAAATCAAATCAGTAATCAAAAACCTCCCAACAAAGAAAATCCCAGGACCAGATGACTTCACTGGTGATTTCTACCAAATAGTTAAAAAGAACTAATACCAGTACTTCTCAAATGCTTCCAAAAATTTAAAAAGGAGAGAACACTCCCATATTAATTGTACAAGGCCAGCAACACCCTGATAATAATGTCAGATAGGGACACTAAAATAGCAGCAGATCACTGAGGAGTGACTGGCAGTGACCATGAGGAAGGGGTTGGGGTGGGTGGGTGAAACAGCTGAAGTGGATAAAGAGACACAGAATCTCAATTATAATATAAATCAGTCACAGGGATGAAAGTACAGCATAGATTAATATAGTCAATAGTCCTGAAACATCTTTCTATGTTGACAGATAATAACTACACTAGTTGGGGTGAGGATTTAATAATGTATATAACTGTTGAATCAGTATGTTGTATACTTGAAACCAATATAATATTTTATACGAACTATATTTTAATAAAAAAATTAGTAAAAATAAAATATTCAGAATAAAAAAAGAAAACTTCAGGTCAATATTCCTGATGAATATAGATGCAGAAATTCTCAATAATGAATGCTAGCAAACATAGTTAAACAGCACACTCAAAAGATCATACAACACAATCAAGTGGGATTCATCCCTGGGATGCAAGGATGTTACAATATATACAAATATTCATAAATGTGGAACATCACATTAACATAATGAAAGATAAAATGCATATGATCATCTCAATAAATAAAGAAAAAGCATTTGACAAAATATGACATTCATTCATGATAAAAACTCAACAAATTAGCTATAGAAAGAATGTATCTCAACATAATAAAGACCATATATGACAAACCCACAACTAACATTATACTCAGTGGTAAAAGTTTGAAAGTTTTTCCTCAAAAGACACCTAATAAGACAAGAGCACCTACTCTTACCACTCCTTTTCAACATAGTGTCAGAAGTCCTAGCCAGAGCACTCAGGCAAGGGAAAGTAAATAAAATGTGCCCAAATCAGAGCAAAGAAGTAAAATTTTCTCTTTAAATGATACTTTCTTATAAAAATATCCTGAGGACCCAGAAAACTTTTAGAACCAATAAATGAATTCAGTAAAGTTCTAGGATACAAAATCAACAACAAAAAAATCAGTTGTGTTTCTATACACTAATAATAAATTAGGTGAAGAAATAAAATTATTCCATTTATCATAGCATCAAAGACAATAAAATATTTAGGAATAATTTAGCCAAGAAGGTGAAAAATCTGTACATGGAAAACTACGAGTTGTTGATAAAATAAGTTGAAGAAGACATACATAAATGTTCATGGGTTGGAAAAATTAATATTCTTAAAATGTCCGTACTATCCAAAGTCATCGGTAGACTCAGTGCAAACTTTTTCAAGTTTCCAATGGGATTTTTTACAGAAATAGAAAAAAAAATTCTAAAATTCATATGGAACCACTAAAGACCCTAAATAGCCAAAGCAATCATGAGAAGAACAAAGGTAGAGGCATCACATTTCCTGATTCCAAACTATATTACAAAGCTATAGTAATCAAAATAGTATGGTGTTGGTATAAAAACAGACACATAGATCAATGGAACAGAATTGAAAAACCAGAAATAAACTCTTGCATATACAGCCAACTAATATTTGACAAGGTAGACATGAACACTCAATGAGGAAAGGGCAGTCTAATCAATAAATGGGAAAATAGGATATTCACATATAAAAAAAAGAAACTGGACACTTATCTAACCTTGCACAAAAATTAACTCAAACGGACTGAAGAGTTAAATGTAAGAGCTAAAACCATAAAAGTCCTAGAAGACAGAGAAAAAGCTCCTTGACATTGGTTTGGTAATGATTTTTTGTGATACCAAAGCACAAGTAGCAAATACAAAAATCAACAAGTGGAACAACACCAAAAGAAAGGCACAGCCACAGAAAGAGTTAGCAAAATGAAAAGGTGACTTGTGGAATGGGAGAAAATATTTGCAACACACAAATATGATAAGGGGTTAATATACAAAATACATAAGAAACTCATATAACTCAAAAGCATAAAAACCAACAATCGAAAGATGGCGGCATGAGAGGTGAGACAGAGGAGTCCTCCTAAAACCGCATATAATATAATTAATACAACTACTCCTGAAAAAGCAACAGGAAAGAGGACTGCACCAGACTGCATACACCTGGAGAAAAGAGCAGACCTCACTGAACAGGGCAATGTACCAAAGCTGTGGCCTGGCAGGACCCAAGCCCTTCCCCCACCCCAGCTCACTGGTGGGAGGAAGAGAAACGGAGCAAGGAGGGAGTGGAGGCCTGGGACTACTGAACACCTAACTCTGGAGATCTGCTTTGGAAACACAACCCTATAAATCACGGTGCTTGCGTGGTACTCTTGTGATTAGGGGTTTGGAAAGCTAAGACAGGCAGAATTCTTGGAAAGACTGAGATTCTAGCCACTTGTGGAAAGCAGGGATCCATATCTGGCTGCTCTTGGACAAAAGAAAGGTGGGCAGTCTGAGAGACTTCCTAACAAGGAAGCCCTTAGCAAGAGGGCTGCTAAAGGGGCAAGGATTGCACAGAGCTTACTGCTCAGGAGAAAGGACAGGTAGACAAAATTGTCCAGGTGCACTCTGCCCAGAAGGTTGGGAGCTTTCACGATCTTCAGGTGCACCAGGTCCCTGGCTGCCTATACAGCTCCAAGAACCCCTTCCTGTGACAGGCAAACTACTGCACCTTTCTCCTGGCCAGCCCCACCAGGCTTGCAAACTGGGAAACCCTACCCTGGAGTTAGGCCAGCCAGAGGGAAGATCTGTCTACAGCAAGTAAGAATGCAAAGCACAGAGGCTTATACTTGTGTGCTCAGCCCATTGGTTCAGGCAGTGGAGACAGGCATAGCAGCTGGGAAGCAGGAAACAGCTCTTTCCTTCCCCTAGGCACCAATACCATTCCCCTCTGAACACAGACATTGCTTCAGGGGCTGAGAAGCTCCAGAGAGTAGAGCTTCTGGGCACTAGAGGACACCATATACAAATATGAAACACCAAAAGAACCTGGTTCAAAGTAAAATGATTAATACAACTCCTTATAAAGATTTAAATGACATTAACCTTATGAATCTTCCTGAAAGGGAGTTCAAAATAAAAATCATTAACATGCTCATGGAACTATGGAAAGATATTCAAGAACTCAGGAATGAATTACAGTCAGAGATCCAATAGTTGAAGAGCACAATGGAGGGTATTAAAAGCAGATCAGATATAGTGGAGGAGAAAATAAATGAAATAGAAACTAGAGAAGAGGAATACAAAGAAGCTGAGGCACAGAGAGAAAAAAGGATCTCTAAGAATGAAAGAATATTGAGACAACTGTGTGGCCAATGCAAACGGAACAATATTCTCATTATAAGGGTACCACAAGAAGAAGAGAGAGAAAAAGGGATAGAAAGTGTCTTTGAGGAGGTAATTGCTGAAAACTTCCCCAATCTGGGGAAGGAGATAGTCTCTCAGGCCATGGAGATGCACAGATCTCCCAATACAAGGAACTCAAGGAAGACAACAACACCAAGACATATAGTAATTAAAATGGTAAAGATCAAGGATAAGGACAGAGTATTAAAAGCAGCCAGAGAGCCAGGGACTGCTATAGATTAAAGTGTTCCTAAGGTTTAATAGCTGTCACCAGAGGTAATAAAACCACAGAAAAGTAGGACAGCTAATTACTAAGGAAATGCAAATTAAATTAACTCCCCCAAAGTCAATCAAGGGATAGACAAAGAGTACAGAATATGATACCTAATATATAAAGAATGGGGGAGGAAGAAAAAGGAGGAGAAAAAAGAAAGAACCTTTAGATTGTGTTTGTTATAGCATATTAAGTGAGTTAAGTTAGACTCTTAGATAGTAAGGAAGTTAACCTTAAACATTTGGTAACCACGAATCTAAAGCCTGCAATGGCAATAAGTACATACCTATCAATAATCACCCTAAATGATGGACTGAATGCACCAATCAAAAGACGTAGAGTCACTGAATGGATAAAAAAGCAAGACCCATCTACATGCTGCCTACAAGAGACTCACTTTAAACCCAAAGATGTACACAGACTAAAAATGAAGGGATGGAAAAAGATATTTCATGCAATAGGGAGAAAAAAGCAGGAGTTGCAGTACTAGTATCAGACAAAATACACTTCAAAACAAAGAAAGTCACAAGAGACAAAGAAGGACATTACATAATGATAAAAGGGTCAATCCAACAAGAAGATATAACCATTATAAATATCTGTGTGCCCAACACAGGAACACCTACATATGTGAAACAAATACTAACAGAACTAAAAGGGGAAATAGAGTGCAATGCATTCATTCTAGGATATTTCTACACTCCACACACTCTGAAGGACAGATCAGCCAGACAGAAAATAAGTAAGGAGAAAGAGGCACTGAACAACACATTAGAATAGATGGACCTAATAGACATCTACAGAACTGTACACCCAAAAGCAGCAGAATATACATTCTTCTCAAGCGCCCATGGAACATTTTCAAGAATAGATCATATACTAGGCCACAAAAGAGCCTTGGTAAATTCAAAAAGATTGAAATTGTACCAACCAGCTTCTCAGACCACAAAAGTATGAAACTAGAAAAAAATTACACAAAGAAAATGAAAAATCCCACAAACACATAGAGGCTTCACAACATGCTTCTAAATAACCAATGGATCAATGACCAAATAAAAACAGAGATCAAGCAATATATGGAGACAAATGACAACTAAAATTCAACACCACAAAATGTGTGGGACGCAGCGAAGGCCGTGCTAAGAGGAATGTATATTGCAATACAGACCTACCTCAGGAAAGAAGAAGAATCCCATATGAGCAGTCTAAACTTACAATTAACAAAACTAGAAAAAGAAGAACAAATGAGGCTGCAAGACAATAGAAGGAGAGACCTAATAAAGATTAGAGCAGAAATAAATAAAATCAAGAATAAAACAATAGAATCAATGAAAGCAAGAGCTGGTTCTTCGAGAAAATAAACAAAATAGATAAAACCCTAGCCAGTCTTATCAAGAAAAAAAGAGAGTCAACTCACATAAACAGAATCAGAAATGAGAAAGGAAAAATCACTATGCATACCACAGAAATACAAAGAATTATTGGAGACTACTATGAAAAATTGTATGCTAACAAAGTGGATAACCTAGAAGTAATGGACAACTTTCTAGAGAAATACAACCTTCCAAGGCTGACCCAAAAAGAAACAGAAAATCTGAACAGACCAATTACCAACAACGAAATTGAACTGATAATCAAAAACCTATCTAAGAACAAAACTCGTGGACCAGATGGCTTCACCGCTGAATTTTATCAAACATTTAGTGAAGACCTAATACCCATCCTCCTTAAAGTTTTCCAAAGAGTAGAAGAAGAGGGAATACTTCCAAACTCATTCTATGAGGCCAGCATCACTCTAATACCAATACCAGGCAATAACACAGCAAAAAAAGAAAATTACAGACCAATATCCCTGATAAACATAGATGCAAAAATACTCAGCAAAATATTAGCAAACCGAATTCAAAAATACATCAAAAAGATCATCCATCATGATCAAGTAGGACTTATTCCAGGAATGGTACAACATTCGAGAATCTATCAACATCATCCACCACATCAACAAAAAAGGACAAAAACCACATCATCATCTCCATGGATGCTGAAAAAGCATTTGACAAAATTCAACTTCCATTCATGATAAAAACTCTCAACAAAATAGGTATAGAGGGCAAGTAACTCAACATAATAAAGGCCATATATGACAAACCCACAGACAACATTATACTTAACAGCGAGAAGCTGAAAGTTTTCCTTTAAGATTGGGAACAAGACAAGGATGCCCACTCTCCCCACTTCTATTCAACATAGTACTGGAGGTCCTAGCCATGGCAATCAGAAAACACAAAGAAATAAAAGGCATCCAGATTGGCAAGGAAGATGTTAAACTGTCCCTGTTTGCAGATGACATGATATTGTACATAAAAAACCCTAAAGAATCCACTCCAAAACTACTAGATCTAATATCTGAATTCAGAAAAGTTGCAGGATACAAAATTAATACCCAGAAATCTGTGGCATTCCTATACACTAATGATGGACTAGCAGAGAGAGAAATCAGGAAAACAATTCCATTCACAATTGCATCAAAAAGAATAAAATACCTAGGAGTAAACCTAACCAAGGAAGTGAAAGACCTATACTCTGAAAACTACAAGACACTCATGAAAGAAATTAAAGAAGATACCAATAAATGGAAACACATCCTGTGCTCATGGATAGGAAGAAATAATATTGTCAAAATGGCCATCCTGCCTCAAGCAATCCACAGATTCAATGCAATTCCTATCAAAATATCAACAGCATTCTTCAACAAACTAGAGAAAATTGTTCTAAAATTCATATGGAACCACAAAAGACCCCAAATAGCCAAAGCAATCCTGAGAAGGAAGAATAAAGCTGGGTGTATTATGCTCCCCAACTTCAAGCTCTACTACAAAGCCACAGTAATCAAGACAATTTGGTACTGGCACAAGAACAGACCCAAAGACCAATGGAACAGACTAGAGAGCCCTGATATAACCCAACCATATATGGTCAATTAATATATGATAAAGGATCCATGGACATACAATGGGGAAATGACAGCCTCTTCAACAGCTGGTGTTGGCAAAACTGGACAGCTACATGCAAGAGAATGAAACTGGATTATTGTTTAACCCTATACACAAAAGTAAACACTAAATGGATCAAAGACCTGAATGTAAGTCATGAAACCATAAAACTCTTAGAAGAGAAGATAGGCAAAAATCTCCTGAATATAAGCATAAGCAACTTCTTCCTGAATGCATCCCCTTGAGGAAGGGAAACAAAAGCAAAAATGAACTCATGGGACTACATCAAACTAAAAAGTTTCTGTATGGCAAAGGATACCATCAACAGAACCAAAAGGCACCCTACAGTATTGGAAGGCTATGTTTGTAAATGACATATCCAACAAGGGGTTAACATCCAAAATATATAAAGAACTTACATGCCTCGACACCCAAAAGGCAAATAACCAGATTAAAAAATGGGCAGAGGATATGAAGAGATAGTTCTCCAAAGAAGAAATTCAGATGGCCAACAGACACATGAAAAGATGCTCCACATCCCTAATCATCAGAGAAATGCAAATTAAAACCACAAGATATCACCTCACACCAGTAAGGATGGCCAGCATCGAAAAGACTAAGAACAGCAAATGCTGGCGAGGATGTAGAGAAAGGGGAACCCTCCTACACTGCTGGTGGGAATGTAAGCTAGTTCAGCCATTGTGGAAAGCAATATGGAGGTTCCTCAAAAACTAAAAATAGAAATACCATTTGACTCGGGAATCCCATTCCTTGGAATTTACCCAAAGAATACAACTTCTCAGATTCAAAATGACATATGCACCCCTATGTTTATCGCAGCACTTTTCACCATAACCAAGACATGGAAGCAACCTAAGTGTCCATCAGTAGATGAATGGATATAGAAGATGTGTACATATACACAATGGAATACTATTCAGCCATAAGAAAGAAACAAATTCTACCATTTGCAACAACATGGATTGATCTGGAGGATATTATGTTCAGTGAAATAAGCCAGCCAGAGAAAGACAAGTACCAAATGATTTTTCTCATTTGTGGAGTATAACATTGAAGCAAAACTGAAGGAACAAAATAGCAGCAGACTCGGAGACTCCAAGAAGGAATTAGTGGTTACCAAAGGGGAGGAGTGTGGGAGGGCAGGTAGGGAGGGTGGGAGAAGGGGATTGAGGGGTATTATGTTTAGTACACATGGTGTGGGGGATCACAGGTAGAACAGTGTAGCACACAGAAGGCAAATAGTGAATTTGTGGCATCTTACTACACTGATGGACAGTGACTGTATTGGGGTATGGGTGGGGACTTGATAATATGGGTAAATGTAGTCACCATATTGTTTTTTCATGTGAAACCTTCATAAGAATGTATATCAATAACACCTAAAAAAAACAACAAAACAATCCAAATCAACAAATGGGGAAAGGACTTGAACAAACATTTTTTCCAAAGAAAATAGATTGCCCACAGGTGCATGAAAAGGTGCTCTGCATCACTAGTTATCAGACTGTTACAAATCAAAGCCACAATGAGATATCATCACACCTGTTAGAATGGTTGTTATCAAAAAGAGATAACCAGAGCTGACAGGGATACGGAGGAAAGGAAACTCATGTACACTGTTGGTGGGAATGTAAGTTGTAAAAGTACTATGGAAAAGAGTGTGTCATTTCCTCAAAAATTAAAAACAGAACTACCATATGATCCAGCAATTCTACTTCTGAATAGTTATATGAAGGAAATGAGATCACATCTCAAAAAACTATCTGCACCCCCATATTCATTATTTACAATAACTAAGACATGGAAACAACCTAAGTGTACATTGACAGATAAATGGATAAAGAAAAACGTGATATATATGTATATAAATATATATACATAATATATATATACATATATATATAATGGATTATTATTCAGCTATAAAATTATAAAAGAAAGGAAATCCTACCATTTGTGACAACATGGATTATCTTTGAGGGCACTTTGCTAAGTGAATTAAGTCAGGGAAAGACAAATACTGTATGATGTCACTTATATGTGGCATCTGAACTCATATAAACTGAACTCATATAAACAGGGTAGATTGGTGTTTTCTAGGGGTGAAAAGGAATGGGTGAAGGTGGTCTAATGGTACAAAAAACTTCCAGTTAAGAGAGGAGTAAGTTCTAGGGATATAAATTTCAGCGTGGTGACTATAGTTAACAATACTGCACTGTGTATTTAAAAGTTGCTAAAAGAGTAAAGGTTAAAAGTTTTCAACACACACACACACACACACACACATACACACACATGAAACTACCTAAGATGATGGATGCATTAACTAGCATTATTGTGGTAATCATTTTGCAGTATATACATATATCACTCATCAATTTGTACATTTTAAAGTTAAACACAACACTACATGTGAATTATATCTCAGTAAAGTCAGAAAAAATAAAGTATAACAAAATAAACAACAAAAAACAAAAAACCAGTTCGAATTATGTAACCATAAAAAAAAGAAAGAGATTTTTAGTTCCCATCTCAGATTAAATCAGAAAATCTACAGTGGGTCCCATCATCTTGACTTTTAACAAGTTTTCCAGGTGACTGTTTCCTGCTAAAGTCTGAGCACTGTCCTATAATAAACTGCCTTTACAGTCATTTCTAAGGATAACTAATGTTACAGTGAAAATGAGCTTATATTAAACAACATGTAGGTGCATGTCACAACAAATGGAGTGATCGTGTATGTTGGAAAAGCAAGCACAGACACTGTCTACTTCCACGATGACTGTGCACATCACATTCCACAGTCAGAAAAAATATATACTCTGAGACAAACTAAAAGTAACAGGATCACGCTGACTGGTACAGACAGGTCCCGCAAAGAATAAAGTCTTTACTGTTTCCCATTATCCAGGACTCTTTGAAAAACAGAAATCATTTGTTCTCTACTTTGGCTATGCTATGTCTAAAAGTATGTTATAACTTTCCTGAGTATGATACCATCTGAAAAAGCTATTGTTTTCCCACCATGTTCAGAATAATATAAATTTATTTACATTGGTAATTTTGTATGTATGTTTTACAATACTTTTTATGTATTTTATTTGATAAGCCAGGCCTTCCGAAGTCTGATTCTACTCCACTTATCTATTGCTTCAAATTAATGACCCCAAAACTTAGCACTCTAGTTTATTATTGCCCCTCCTGGTACTGTGGGTTGACCAGCCTTGGCCAGATGGCTCCCACTTGAGGTCTCTCATGCAGCTGCATCCAAATGGTGGCTGGGACTGATGTCATCTGGAGGTTTGAGTGGGCAGGCTGTCCGAAATGGCTGTGTCATGCGGAGGGTAGTTGATGCTGGCTGTGAGCTGAGGGTTCAGTGGGACCTGTTTGCCACTGCTCCTATACATGGCCTCTCCTTGAGGCTTAGATTTCTCATATCATGGTAGATGAGTGACAAAAGACTTGTCCCAAAAGTAAGCATTCTAAGAGATAAAAGTAGAAGGTGAAAGGCTTCTAATAATTTGCTTTAAGGAGTCCCAGAACATAAGTACTGCCACACTAAGGCCAGCCCACATTGAAGAGGATAGGAATTATACTCAGGCTTAATGTGAGGAACAGAATGTAAGTAACATAAGGAAAAGACTAGATAGGGCTATCTTTGGAGACCATCACAGACTCCCTTGCACTCTTCACAAGTATTTTCTTTCCTTTCTAAATGCATCTTTCTCTCAGTTTTGCCTTGACAATATGATCCTTCCACAAGTCTAAAGCTAAGCAAGAGTTTGCCCTTATCCAGGACTGTGTACTCAAAGATTTTATACCTCTGGCAAACTAATATTATTCTGCTACATTTGCACCAATGATGGTAGACAATCTGAGACACCTTGATCAGAAACATGAAAACTTATTACTTCTACAACAGAAGTAGCATAATTTCCCTCTGATTCATTTAGTCACAATTTCCACAGGGATACATGAGGATGGCTGGATGACCCTGGATACACAGTAGGTTGAGTTTTAGGAGAGAGATCCTGAGGTTAGGGAACCGAAGTCTTTTATAATGAGCAGTAAGCAAATCTGTACTTTGCTCCAGAGAGAGACACCCTCTCCTCTAAGGCTGTTAGCTATACAAATATCGAAAGGACAGCCCAGGACAAGAGCACCCAGTACCTGACTTGTAAGACATGCAGAAATGAGAGAGACCGATGCAGAATTGTCATTCCAACAGCCATGTGATGGTGGCCACAGTAGGTGTGGAAATGAGGGGAAAGGTGTGGACCACACAGTGGGAGAAGGGAAGCCAGGGAAAAACCTTTCTGCATTTTGGGAATTTCAAATTCTACTGTAAAAATTATGACTGAAGTTAAGTAAAAAGGACAAAACAACCTTGAAGCAGTAGCCACAGCATGTTTAAGGTTTTGTATTTATTCTGTAGGTGATACTAAACAACTCATAGGCTTTTATGAGGGAAAAGACGTGATCACAGCTGCAGTCTTAGGAGGTCACTCTGGTACGATATGTGGAGGGTTTAAATTCTAGGGAAGAAAATTTTTTAGAAGAAATGTAACTGAGGGCAATTGTAGTGGTGATTGGAGTGGAGAAACACTAGTCCACATGCTAGATGTTAAGGAAACAGACTCTGTAGAGATAAGAGACGACTGGTCACATCTCTTAATACAGTTCATTGTCGTTATTTGATATACATCTCACCCATTAGCCTCTTAACTTCTCCAGGACAAGGATCAGGTCATATTTTTATTTACATCCCTTGTCTGATTCAGTTTTGCTTGATGGATTGGTTTATGCATAGACTGCATTAAACATAACACAGGGATTAAACTGCATCAAAAATGTAGAGATTGGAGGCAGATAAATAAAGAACTAGTTCTTCTGAAATTTATAGTCCAGAAGAATAGACAGATAATAAATTCATTAACAAATAAATGTCTAGTATTATGTTGGGTGGTTGTATGTGACATGAAGAAAAATAAATCAGGTCCAAGGGATGGTTGCAGGAGGATGCCATTTTAGATAGCAAAACTAAAGTTCCTTTGAGAAAACAATCTGAGTTTCTGTCACTTTTTTGACAAAGGTGTATAGCAGGGGTAAGTGCATATGCAGAGGTAGTCCAGAGGCCAGGCTGAAATCTTAATGAACCGTCGTAGAAACATACAGTAGTGTCTTAGGTTGGGTTCATCCTGAAGTCTATTCTGAGACAAAGAGTTTATTTATCTATTCTAGAGGTTATCTCAGGAAACACTAGTAAGCAAATCCATCGACTGAAGCAGAGACAATAAGGTACCCATATCTGTGGGATTCAAACAACTGAATCCCACTGGGGAACTCTGGGAGCCAGTGTAGAATCTGCACCTCAGAGGTATCCAGGAGAGTATTAGTAAATGTCAACAATTAACTCTCTGGGGATAAAAACAGTCCTGATTTGTAGTGTTTGCAAATTTCTTTGGTATAAGTCCTCCCACCATAGCCTATTTCAAGCTGCCAGTGTGACATGAGTAAACATGGAGTTGAGAAAGATGGGCAGTACCACACCATTGCATGGGATTTCCACCATCCAGATATAGTGGGTATAAATAACCACAAGAGCATAGATGATAGCCAAACCAAGCAAAATAATTTACAAGTGATACACCTAAATACTTATTATCCTTGATTTTAGTATAATTTGCTTAATGGAAATGTATATATATATTTAAATTTTCAGTAATGACTGTTTAATAACTGGCTCACAAATGTCCTGGAAATTTAATGTGAACTCTTGTGAGCTGTCGTGAGCTAGCTGCCGCACGCCACTGGAGTATCCCACCTGAAGGCGGTGGAAGCTGGAGTACTTTTCTTACTGCGTGATGGCTGCTCCTGAGGGGCTTGACTCTCCTGCACTTTGGGAGTGCGCTCAGTGAGGGTGGAGCCAGCGCTGGTGTCCTCAGAAAGTGGCACTGGTAAGAGCTGAGGGCTGGGGTAGGGCACCCATGAGGTCTTACAGAAGTAGGTAGAATAGATCCTGAGTCTTGGTTAAGGGAAAGCAAGTGAGCTTTAAAAATGCCCACCTCTGTGTTTGGACTGATAGAATTTTGAGAGTTTAGGGCTTACTTTTGTGGTGGATCTTGCTGAGCGCTACATTGCCTTATCTTTGCAGTGTTATCACAGCAGTTCCCCTGATCCACAGTTTCAGGGATCCACAGTCAACCACTGTAGGGAAGCAGATGATCCTCCTAATGAATTAGCAGGTCAACAGCAGCCCACATCACTCACCTCACTTCCTCTCACCAGGCAGGCTTTTTGTCATCTCACATCACCACAAGAAAAAGGGTAAGTATAGCACAATAAGACATTTGTAGAGGGAGAGAAAGACCACATTCACATAACTTTTATTATAGTATAGTTTAATTGTTCTATTGTATTATTAGTTATTGTACATTTCTTATTGTGCCTAATTCATAAATTAAACTTTATCATGGGTCTTTATGTATACAGAAAAAAGGATGGTGTATATATGATATGATATTATCCATAGTTTCAGTCATCCACTGAGGGTCTTGGAAAGTATCCCCCTTGGATAAGGGGGGACTGCTGTGCACACAGAAGCTGTGGTGTGTTTAGGAAAGCAAAAAAGAGAGATTCTCTTATTTGCAGTACTTCATGAGTCAGCCAGTTCTCTAGCTTCTCTTTTTAGGAAAGCTGAGCCAGCACCATTGTGGAAAAATGTGGGATTTGAATATGAAGACCAAGCTATCCAGCTATGCCTTTGCTCAAACAAATTTTGTAAACAAGAATTTATTGGTCATTTACTTTCCTAGGCCCTATTCTAAGAAATGAAGCTATAGTGGTATCCCTAATAGAAAAAGTTCTCACAACTAACAAGTGCATTGATAAATAGCCAGGGTCATCTTAAATAGTGATTGTGCTACCGTAGCAGAGATGGCTGTCCACTGAAACTTGCTTCCCTTTTATTTAATGCACACTGGTACCAGCCCTTCTAGTTGGCTGTGTGGTCAGGGGACTCACCATCCCCCAGTGGAATCTGAGAGAACACGATGTGTGCCACTTCCAGGCCAAGTTTCTCTTTTCCTCCCAGCAGCTGATGGAAACCTTAGAGAAGGACAGAGCCACCATATGAAAGCATCCTGGTCTTTGCATCACTGCAGGTAGAAGACTCACCCTTCAATAAGGAATATCCACTTTAGACTATTAGGTGCAAGAAATACACTTCCATCGTCTTTGAGTCATTCGACACTGGGGGTGGGGGTGAGGACCGTCAGCCTTCCCTAACTAACCCAGTAATACAGCTCCACAGCAAATATAACAGAATGAAACACTAGAGAATAACAGCGGGCTGAGTCGTGACAACCTGAGAGTAAAGTGATAGAAAAAGACATATCTGAGATGACTTTTGTGTTGATAATGTGACCAAGTCCAGCCATGTTAAGAATTGGAGAAGAGCATTTCAGGACACAAGAGCAATAATACAAGGTTGGATGGTGTTTAACATGCTAGTAGAAGAGTCGGAAGACTTATGAGATTGGGGCACCATGAGCGAGGGGGAGATAGATAGGTTCAAAATGAGCTCAGACAAGGAGAAATGATATCATGTAGAGCCTCTAGGCCATGAGAAGGAGACTGGATTTTATCCCAAATGTGATGGAAAGATTTTGGATAGGAAATGGGATAGGGATGGATGTTTTAGAGAGAACATTCTGATTGCCATGTGGAGAATGGAATATTCTGGGGTAGAACAAATACGAGATTTGCATTTTGTGATGGTTAAGTTTATGTGTCTACTTGACTGGGCTGAGGGATGCATGGAGAGCTGGTGAAACATCCCTTTGGGTGTGTCTGTGAAGTTGTTTCTGGAAGAGATTGGCATTTGAATCCGCAGACTGAGTAAAGGAGGTTCTTTCACCAGTGTCGGGGCATCATCTAATCCGTTGAGAGTATGAACAGACAAAAAGTCAGAAGAAAGGTGAATTAATTCTCTCTCTCTCCTTGAGGGAGGATGTCCATCTTCTGCCATGGACATCGGGGCTCCTGGTCTAGGATCCGTTGGACTCTGGGATTTATACCAGGCCCCAACTGCCCACCCAGCTCAGGCCCTTGAACTCAGACTGATTATACCACCGGCTTTCCTGGTTCTTCAGCTTGTTGATGACAGACTTCAACTCCATAACTGTGTGGACTAATTTCTATAATCCGTATATGTATCTATCAAGATCTAGACATATCCTATTGGTTCTGTTTCTCTGGAGAACCCTGACTGATTCACTGTTAGAATAGAGTTCACTCTTCAAAATGTTTTGCAATATCCTCTGTCATCTGGTTCTGATTCCATTTGCTCCCTGCTATCTTCGTACTTCAGCATTCACTTTCTCAGTTCCTGCGCTCTTTTCTCTGAGACTGCTTATGCCCACAACACCTTTCCCCACAGCGGTCCTTCTTGCCCTTCTCCTACACAGAAGTATAATTAACCTCTCCAATCCCATTTTGAGCTCCACTCATTTTATCTAGTATTAGATCTGGGATTATGCCATACTGTCTTTTATTCCTGGATCATTGAACATAATATTTTACTCCATCTTCATCCTGTTAACTTCTATTTATCAGGCCAGTCACAGTTTAGCCAGTACTTCACATGGAAAGGCTTCCCCTTTCTCCTAAGTGTGGGTAAAGGGCTCTGCTCAATGCTCCCAGAAGCCTGTGGAGCTTTGCTGTTTATACTGAATTATAATTACTTCCCCATTGTAGTATAATCTCTACAGGAACCTTTGTTTCTATAATATCTGCTGCATAAAATGAAGAAATAAAACCAATACAATACTAAATCCAGAGGACTTGCTCAGGGCTACAAATGAGAGATGAAGCCATGCAGAAGCTGAGAAGACATTAATTTGCAATGGGATAAGGTCAGAGAGGAATGGAGAAGGGTCACTGAAAATAGTCTTATATGGTGAGGTACCTCCTTATTCGTATTGCTACAAGGGTATAGTTGGCATACTTCAACATATAGAGTTGAGCTCACCGCTACCTCAATGAGAGGAAATGAACTGTGACAGCACTTTATAAATTGGAAAGCATTACACAAATAATCTACAAATATATTATTATTACTATTTTGGCACTTGAGATGGAGACTCATTTTTCCATCCAAAAGAGAAAAACAGCTTGGGAGTTTTCTTAAACATGCAAATGTTCTTGTCTGGAAGAATATTTGGTGATAAAGGTCACTGTGAACTTATCGAGGAGCTCAGTGGGATGGAAGCAGCATTTATTTATGTGTATTTATGTGCTTATTCACTGATGGCTTTGCTGAGGAAAGCTATATTGTCAAGTGCCCTAATTAAGAAATAATAATGTAATTGATTTTTTATGGATTATCTTCAATTGAGTCCCTTTACAACAGCAAAGTCTCATTGACTACTCGGGATAATTGATGACTGTTCAGCACGATGCCCTTGGCTGATTGCAGAGCACTGATGCTTATCTGACAATGATCGTGAGCCATCTCGGTTCTCGAAATGGCGACCCCTAGAAAGGCAGCAAGCTGAAGTGGAAAGGGTACTGTTAATTCACTGAGTAGCACAGGTCAAGTCACTTTCATTTTTGTGAAATGAGGGGGTTGAACTAAATCAACGGCTTGAAAAATAAAAATAAAAATCAGCAGCGTTCTTTCATCAAGCACATTTTATATAGGAGCTGTGTAGGTAAAACAGGCCTGAGTGGTGTTAAATGTGGTTTAAGCAAGGCTGGGAAATGCTGTTTGATCCACTTCTCTCCTACCACCAGAGCAGACTCTGAAGGACTGCAGGACACACGGTTTGAGAGCTGCTGGATGAGGTGATCTCTAAGCGTGATTCCAGGTCTAAAATTCCAGAATTCTATAATGTAAGTTCAAGGATTCCAAGATGAGCCATTTGTCTCACCTGTGGAGTGAATGTGTCCTGAACATTGGGCACCACGGTCCAGTCAGAATATCAAACTTGGCTCCAAAAACCCAGAGCGAAGCCGAGGGAAGCAGTCCATGCCTCTGATGGCAGTGCTTTTGTGTAATGGTATGTGTGCATGTTTGCATGTATGTCTGTGTATACTCACATGTGTAAGAGGTTCTGTGAACTTACAAGAGCTCTGAGTTTTCTTATTTGAGAAAATTACTGTGAGATTGTGAGAGGGCTGTTGTTATCAATGAGAGGGAAGCACAGCTTTTGCGTATCAGTGAGTACCTGCTAGACACTTTATAAAAGAAGATACATTATCCACATCATTTATGAAGGAATGAAAGTGCCAAAATATTAACCAAGGTCACAATAGGTCTCTATGACTCCAAAGCTCATACTTTGTACTAACTGGTGATTTTTTCTTACTTAGAAAAGAGAGAGACTTAGTTAGATTTTTGGTGGAGGGGGTGATTTAGATAAGCAATCATTCTGAAAAACACAGTATTTTGCACTTTTCAGTCTTTGAGGGATTGAAGGAATGAGGCAGTTGAATTAGATTCCATTTCAATTAGACTGTGTTTATAGTCTTTATCCAGAATAACGGCCCTCAACGGGGCATGATTTCACCCCCACAGGGTACATTTGGAAGTATCTGAAGACATTTTTGGTTATAACAACTTAGGGGTAGGAGCTATGTGCTGTTGGCATGTACTGGGTGGAGCAGGGCAGCCCTCCGTAACAAAGAATTATTTGGCCCAAAATGTCAGTAGAGCCAAGACTGAGAAACCCTGATCAAGAGGTCATGGTAGCATTAAAGGAGTCATTGCCAGAAAAGAGGGTGAAAAGGCCAGTATGAACCCACATATCATTTTAACCCATTTGAATTTTCTGAATTTTTTTTGCAAATCTACTCTAAAGTTTTCTTAAGTAGACAATGATGTCCTGAATATTAAGTCTTCTGAGAATGATAAGGCTTATTGAAGAAAAAACTTGCATATGTAAGACATATTTTCTTTTCATAAGTCAACTGGAGCAGAAATTAGTACTAATAAGGCTCACCATCCTCCAGCTCACATTTGATCTTACATCCACACCTTATATACCGAGGTGACCCTTTTGACCCTTTGGATGCCCAATAATCTTCCACTTCCTTGCAGACACCCTTTTTTATAAACTAGGGAAAAAATTAAAGCATGCATTTATTTCAGGTTGATAAGTGAAGTCTGGTTTGTGTGGTGGGCAGAATAATGCCCCTTACCCTCCCAAAGTTGCCCATGTGCTAATCCTGGGAGTTTATGGCTGAAGGGACTTTGCTGATATGATTAAGTTAAAGACCTTGAGATGGGGAGATTATCCTGGATTATCTGAGTGGATCCAATGTCACCACAAGAGCCATTAAAAGTAGAAGAGAAAGGCAGCAGAAGAGGTCAGAGGGATGCTGTGTGAGAGGACTTATCCTGTTATTGCTGGCTTCAAAGATGGAGTAAGAGCATTTGAGGCAAAGAATGCCAACAGCTTCAAGAAGTTGGAAAAGGCAAAGACAGAGATCCCACCCAGAGCCTGCTGAAAGGGACACAGCCCTGCTGATGACTTGATTTTAGCCTGCTGAGATCCAAGTCAGTCTGAACCCCAGAACTATAAGATAGTAGATTAGTTTTCTTTGAACGCTTAACACTGTGGTCATTTGTTATGGAAGCACTAGGAAGCTAGTACAGTATGTTACCTCCACAAGGTCTGACAGGATGATCTGCTTAAACCTTAATTAACTTTGAAGGTATTAAGATTCTGTTAAGGCACCCACCCCCAGGCATCTGTTTTAATTCTTTGATATGCATCCAGAAATCAGATTCTCGCATGAAGTTGGACAAGGCAAGTGCTGGAACACCAGGGCCTGGGATGGAGACAAAATGAAGAGAAAATATTGAGAGCCAGGTACTCCCAGGGTGTTGATCTGGTATTCTGAAGTAGTGATGTCCAACAAAATTCTAATGCAAGCCACACATGTAATTTTATACTTTTTAGTAGCCTATTAAATCAATTATAAGAAAGGTGAAATTAATTTTAATTTATTTAGCCCAATGTATCCAACATACTATATTTCAACATTTAATCAATATCAAATGATTGATGCAATATCTTACATTATTTCTCATTCTAAATATTTGAAATGCTAATAACTGGGGACACATCTCAACTTGGACTAGCCACATTTCACATCTCAAGAACACATTTCAGTTTGACCTCGCCATGTACAGCTACCATTTGGACAGTGGTTCTAGAGTAGAGATGTAAGAGACCAAAAGGAAAATGCAGTTTTTTTCTACTACTCTACTCACCTATGTGACCAGATGTGTGGGGGGTTTCCACACCAAGCAATTCTCCAACATAGCTATGTGCCCTACAATTCAATTCAGCCTGACACTATCTGCATAATTAGCATCAAATTCTGTAAGTTAAGGGCTCACTTCCACAACACTGCCCCCACTTCAGGTGCCAGGTGCAAGTCCCAGGTTTTCAGCCATACACTGGTGTTCCCATGACTCCCTCATCATGCTCAATAATTTGCTCTAATAGCTCACAGAACTCATTCACTAGATTACCATTTATTATAAAAGGATACAACTCAGGAAAAGCCTTATGGAAGAGATGAGAGGGCAAGGAAGGGGCGGAGCTGCCAGCTACACCACCCTCCCAGCGCCTCCATGTGTCCACCAACCTGGAAGTTCTCTGGAGCCGGTAATTCAGAAATTTTTATAGAGGCTTCATCATGTAGGTGTGATGAATTATTAACTCAAATTTGAGCCCCTCTCCCTCCCTGGAGGATGGGTCTGGGACTGAAATTCCAAGCCTTTAGTCATGGCTTGGTTTTTCTGATGATCAGTCTCCATCCAGAAGCCCGCCAAGAGCTGCTTCATTAGAACAAATGACCTTCCTATCACCCTATCACCCAGGAAATCTCAAGGGATTTAAGATCTCTGTGTCAGGATCTGGGGTCAAAGTCCAGATATTAGAACAAAAGATGCTCCTGGTATCTTTAGCATTTAGACAATTTCAAAGGTTTTGGGAGCTCTAGACAGGGGCTGGGAACAGAGATCAAAGTTTACATGGATTATTATATGACAATATCACAGAGATGTAGGCTAAACTTGAGATTATTTTGACAGAGAACCTTGGGAAACTCATGGCATTGAAATGCTGCCTTAAGAGCAGATGAAAATGTGTCTCAAAGTGGGATAGAGTACCTCTTCCCATTATTTGCAAGATTTTTGTAGCAGAATCTGGAAGGGATTGTGGAGGGGAAAATGGTTTTGTGAAGGTTGTACAAGCAGCTGAATGACCCAAAAACCTCTCTCAGATAATAAAGACAGTGTATTTTACTGGGTGGAGAAGGGGGATGCTTAGAGCAGAGAGATTAATTCCAGAGCTTTGCTTATATGCAGGTATATATTATCTCCCATTTTAGCTCATAAGTTTTAATTGGAGAAGATCCCTGAATAAGCTTCTAGAACATTTTCTCATGGTAGGTGATCTATAAGTATCTCTTGAAAGAATTAATTAATCATTAAACAGATGAATTTAATTTATTAAGCAGACTAAGAAGATTTAATTATTCTCTTATCACAAAAATTAGCAAATAGCCACTCTAAGGGATGATTTTGGAATTTTGTTTTAATCAGTCTTATATCATAATGCCTGGCACATAGTAGGAGATATTTGTAGAATAAAACACTGGGCTTTTATTCAGAGACAACCTAGTGCTAACACTAGCTGAACATCTTATTATGTGTTTGGTTGATGGAATATCAGCATAAATTTTTTTTTTTAATGAGAAAGTCAGTGGTTCTGCTACTCCCATGGAAAAATACACTAAAAAAGAAACCTAATACAACATACCTTCGTAGATTTTCTATTAATAGCCCCATTGAGTGCTGACAAATGTCTGGAGTTTACTGCAATGACCAAATCAAAACCCTCAAATGGTATGACCACAAAGGCTATGAACTCTCAAGCCAGCAAGCTAATGGACAAGATGCTAAATATCAACCTAGGATCAAGATATATTTTTAATTACTTTTGGCATTTTGCTGCTGCTTAATCCATTACACAGGAGCCAACACCGTGCGTTTTCTTCTGATTTCTGATTTCATCTATTGCTGGGTCCCAGCCTGAGTCAGTCATATTCGGTAGGAGGCCAACCGCTAAGGAGGGCGAGTGATCGACCTGGATGGCACATCTGCACCACAGAACAAACCACACGAGCCCAAAGCAGCACACAGACACGGTCCTTGGAGGAGCACTGGTAATGTTTGGCAGCATTTTATGGATCTTCAGCAAGATGCTATATTGCATTGCAGGTTGGGATAGGCCTTTATTTTTATTTTTCTCTTTTCCTGATAGAAGTAGGAAGAAAAGCATTGTTGTGGAAAAGGCCAGGCCTAGGAGACTAAAGACCTAGGGTCAAATCTTTGCACTGGATTATAATAGATGAAACATTTACCTTTCTGACCTTTGTTTAGGTTATGAAATGAAGATTAAAATACCTTCCCTGTTTTCTTTATTCACATATCGTGAGAGTCAAATAGCAAAAAGGACTACATGAAAGAGATTATTTTTTGGCAAAGGGTCATATAAATGTAAGTGACTCTATTTTTATGATTAACAGTGTAATCTAGCCACAAATGAGGTATGACGGGACTATGTCTCTTTGTTCACGATGATTCTCCCTTTGCTTGTTTTGCTGAACTCATTTGTCTCTCTCCTGACACTGATCCCAGGCAGATTTTTTTTTTCTGTCAGATGTTTAAATCAATTCCCTTCTATGCTTTCTCTCTGTTTAATGTTTGCTTAAGTAGAGTCCGATATCAAATGTGTAAATAGAGAGTATTTAGCACTCTTCAAAAGTGCTCTTCAAAAGTCCACTTATCCCTTCTTCTCCAAATCTTCTAAGAAATTCCATCAGTCAGATATTACCGCAAAGTAGATTTTCACACCGTCAGATTCGTGCACGCAACACTGATTTCTCACCTGACTGTGGCTGGGCTAGGGCTGGGATAGCTACGCTGGACTCTGCTAGGTCAGTTCATCGCTAGGTCCAACTGGGTGTGTTGTTTTGCACTGAGCTGGTCTTGGATCTGTTTTGCATGTGTTCAGTCTGGGGCCCAGTGAATTTCTCCTCATGAAGATGCAAGAGGCATAAGATGACAAGCACAATCAAACAGGGTACCAGGGTAGATTTGGCCTCAAGGGATGCTGGGCAAAATACTTACTTTGAGGCCAAATCTACCCTGGTAATTCTCTCCTCAAAAAGATGTCATTTCATGAAACTCTTAATCTTATGTTTTCAGATAAAATTTTCTTGTGCTTTCAAGTTAGTAACAGCCACTATCATAGCTTTTTCATATTGTTGAAGACCATGCTTAAAACTTCTGTGTGTATGTGTGTTGCATTCACCCTTTTGATTGCTTGCTATAGAAGATAAATTTTCTTCCAAAGTTTTATTCTTAACTTCCAAATACTTGAAAAGTTAGAGCTTTGAACACATACTTTAAAAAAATTTATTAAGACAAACTATGGATGTAGGATATCTGGCTAGAATCTAGGAATAATTTTTTTCTGGGTGTGAGCCAATGAATCTATCCTGGGAATGGACGTTTTTATGAAAGGAGAGATGAGCCTTCTTGAGTCACGTTCACATTCAAGTGTGCAGCGGGTGGGGTGCTAACTGAATGCACAGACCAGTTTGTTTGCTCGATAATTATCATAGGAATCATTAAAATAAACTAGAGTTTGTTCTATTAAGAAGCTGTTTTGGCCATTTCATTAAAAAATGCTGTGAGTTGAATTGCACGCTTTATCATTATGGTACTTACTGTGTGTAATGTGGGGCTTAGCAAAGATCCTAGGATAGAAACATTCAATTTTCATAGCAGAGGAGTTCAAGGTGATTTCTGATAAAATCCAGTTAAAAGCTCTTTTTAATCTTTGAAGAAATGGATCAAATTACCATTACAAATATTTACAGAAAAATCAGACACAATGAAGGTAACTGTAATCATCTACACAACACACACACATAGACCCCTTGTGAATATCTGTGTTGTAAAAAGGGCTCCTTGTTTGGATGATTTCAATATTAAATGAGCAGTTGATAGCCTTTAGGTAACTTATATGGATCTTTACTAAAAAAATGAGGAAGTTTACTTACAAAGTAAAACTGAGGCTTCTTTTGAGCAAAGATGTTCAGTCTAAACACTGTATTGAAGTAAATAGGTCTACCTTTCTTGGCCCTAGAAGGCTTAGTTCTTCAGTCATAATAACCAAAGGGTCTGCTCATGGGCCATATCTGAGATTTAATAACTGTTCGTGGTGGCATTTCCACTGATGAGCTTATGTGAAGGCTACCTTAGGGCTGGTATCCAGGCTTTTCAAAATATAAGCCAAGCAATTCTTGGTACAGCACTATTTGGACAGTCAATTTATTAAAAATAAATACCCCTTAAATCACTGTCCTCTCTTTCTCTGTTTCTGTCTTTCTGTACTTGCCTGTCTGTCTCTCTCCCTTTCTCTCTCTCTCTCTGCCTAAATAATTATTTTTAAATTTTAGTTTTAAAATTTCAAATGCTTAAGATACAATCACATCACGTAGAAGTATTTCTAAAATATACACAGTGACAATGCTCTCCTTTGTGTTTCTTACCCACCTGGTCCCGTCTCCCAATATATCCTTGATTATTTGTCTTTTTATGAATATACAAAAGTAATCTCTTATTAAAAGTTTTATTATGCATCTTCTTTTTTAAGTTACAAACACGCATGTGTGTATATTATATGTATTTATACATAGACATACACCATACACATAATCTATGTACATCATCTATTGCCACACTACAAACCACCTCAAGAATCAGTCACTTAAAACAAAAAGGACTTATTATTTCCTACTATCTGTTGGGTCAGGAATCTGAGCTCTTCTGCACAATACTTCTGCTATGTGGTGTCAACTAGAGTCAGACATTTAGCTGCATTCTGCTCCTGATAGGGTTCATCTGGAAGCTCTAAGAAAGTTGCATTTATATATCTGACTCTGCAGTAATACTCTGGTAGCTTCTCTCTTTCCAAGTGACCTGGGCTTCTTTGCAATGTAGTCTGAGGGCAGCTGGGCTTCTTACATGGCAGTTGGCTTCCTAGTGTGATTATGCTAAGAGGTGAAGGTGGAAGTCCTAGGGCTCTAAATTCTTATGTTATAGAAATTAAAGGGTCCAGCAAGTACCAGTGGGTTGTGTTAGAGACTTAATCATTTTTATGATTGATTTTCCATTGATGAGCCTATTTATATATTACTCTAGGGCTAATGTATTAAGGCTCAGTCGTGAAAGTTAGAGTCACTCCTGCCACATTTCATTGGACAAAACAAGTCCCAAAGTCACCCCAGATTTAAAAAGGGGGAAATAGAGTCTACCTTTCAGTGGGATGAGTAGCAAAGAACTTGCAGCCATCTTCAATTCACCACAATATCTGTCTCACCTTATACATGTTTTAAAGCCCACAAACAGCAGCCAATCAGTGATGGAAGATATCTGCTAATACACTAGGAAAAGTTTGATTCAAGTTCTCAAAACATAATATAGTTACTGCAAAATATTGATGCAAGAGGCAGTACAATAGTTTTCTTTTTTAAAAAATAAACCCTTCGTCACAGGCTCATAGGTTCACTTTAAAGCCCACATTTTTGTAACACAATGTGTTGTTAATTAAAAAAAACTCACCAAAGTATTTTTAATCACTTGGATACATCCTGACTGCCAATCTGTGGGCAGGCTACTTTCTTCATGCATGCTTTGACATGCACATTCAACCTTCTCTTATCATTCTCGTGATGAATCTAATTCCCATCAAACCTGTGACATAACCTACAGCTATCACCAGCTTCTTTGTGGGAGTTTATGATCTTCATGATATATGCTTTCTGAAATATATGTCTGTAGGCTTATGGTAAAATTAATAAAACTGAAATTAAAAGTGGCAGCTCTAAAATGATATTCTACCCTTAGCATATGGAACAACTAGTGTGAACACTTATGGGGTTCGTTGCAGGATTATAGACAGCTACCCAATGGGGGATAACTTCTGAACTGTGTTGCTAAATCTCGTGTGACAGGTTTTGGATTTGGTATAATTTTTCTATCGTATTTTAGTGTTGGGTGAGCAATATGTTAGCTATGATTCAGATGACATTTTATATCTAAGCACCATAGTTTTTCCCCTCTGAATCCTATCCTCCCTCTCTTCCCTGTCACATCCTCCTCTTTCTTTCTCTCGCTCTATAGACACTCAATCTTATCTAAATATTTTAGCAGTTAGTGCATAGCTAGGGGTTTCTATAAGAAATATGATAATAAAAAACCCTTTTGTCTGGCTGCAAATCTGAGTGTGCACATCTGCAAATACGAGGGTGTACATCAGAGTTTTATCTATCTACCTCTCTGTCCATCCGTCTATTGAATTATTTTTTTCTTTCCCATGCCCAAATGTTTATATTCTTCTTTCTTCTGTGACACTAGAAATGCAAATTGCAAGGATTTAATCCTGTACACTGTGTTCAATGATCTAGTATTTTATAAAATCTGTCTTGGCCTTGCTTCATGAATACACATGTGTGTATACACACACACACACACACACACACACACACACACACACACTGCCTTTCTTTTTCTTTAATGGGTATATTTATCTCTTTTCCTAGTGGATAAAGGGCTGGCTGATGGCCAGATGTAGACTTTGTAAAGAATAGCACTATCTAAATAAAAGGAGACTTTTGCAGTTTGGGGAAAAAATAGTTCAGAGTTGTTGCTACAATAGCAAAGAAATACTCATATATTGGATTTATGCTAAAACTTCAGGATTCCAAATACTGGAACTATGTGGGATTATTGAAAGAGGGGAATAGGAAATGGGGCCAGAAGGAATTTGAGGTGTTTTAAATGTATTCTTCCTCCCCATCTCAGTTTTACCTTGAAAACAGAAGTTATATACACTTGCTTCAAAAAAAAAACAAATAAAAATAAACACATATAAAATTTAGTGATTTAAAGTAGTGTACTCACAGACCTTTCCAAAATTGGTCCACAAAATGGTAGACTGTTGTTTCTGATAGAGTTTAAGTTGGAGTTGCCTTTAACAACTTTTTAATAATTTCTCCTAAGTGATTGCCATCCCTGTAGTCAGGATCACCCTTTGATGTGAAACTGTTCTGTATTATAAACAATAAGACGCTTCATTGGTGCTGTGAACATTCTTGGATGTCTACTCAACATCAATTCTCTCTTCATTCTTGGCAACAGGGATGCAATGAACCCTGTTAAATATTTATCTCAAGCCTTTCTTTCAGTTAAGAGTGAACTTGGTTTAGAATAATAAGTTTTGTAAACAGAGATCCCCTGGTAGAGTCTTGGGACAATTTTGCTTTGCTTGCAGAAGGGATGGTACGCCTCTTCCCACCCACTTTTCCCTTCTTGCTGCCTTGAATGAGGCTGTGATGGTTAATTTGCAGCAGCCATATTGTGACCACATGGAAAATTTAATATATTAAAGTGTCCTTGGCCCTGACAATGTACTATTGCTGAACCCATGCTGGCAGCTGTCTTCTATGACTTACTATAAATTTAAAAAAAATAACTTTTCCTTGTTTCAATTACGTCAACTACTTCAAGTGGTAAATAGACAAAACTTACCATTTTGATATTAATTTTTTTGTGGTCACTGTTGTTTTGTCTATATTTTTTTCTATGCTTCCCTCCAATTCAGATAGGTCCCAGGCTCTGTGCTTTGATGTCTAGGGACGTTTGCAATAGACTTCCTGGGTGTTTTGTCCAAAAGCTTTTACCCACTGAGGAGTTTAGAGTTGGAGGAAGGGGTACCCCTCAGTATAAAAAAAATCTTTCCTTGGTTTGGAGGAGTCCAAGGGGAGCTGTGGGTTTCGTGGGCCCTGAGGGCCAAGAGGGAGGCTGGGGCTTTGTGGACTATCAGAAGGCTGCATCCGAGGCTCAGGACTCCAACCCTCACTGAGGATTCTGTATTCTAAGTAGAATCCAGAAGGAGCAGAGACAAGGCATTGGTTAAGACAAACCCTCCTACTGAAGTCTCAATCATCCTCACTCTGAGCTAGACTCTCCCAACAGATCTCTCACTGAAGCTTTCTCCCTTGCGCTTACCACCAGACCCTGCAGGAGGCTGTGTCCCAGGATGACCTCCTGGCTCTACCTCCCTAGAACAGAGGTGGCACAAGAGGCCTCTGCAGGCTGCTCAGGCCAGTCCTTCTAGGCTAAGAATGCAAATAAGCACTTCTTTATGCCCATGCTTTCTGGTGCAAGAAGACATTCCAATGAGACTTGGTATCACCTGACAACCAGAGTGGAAGTAGGCCCAGAGGCTCCTCTGCCCGTCAGGCCCCAGTTATGTGGGGTTTCTTTGACCCTCCTTCTCGTTGGAGGTAACACTGAAGTGGGGACAGTGAGCATGGGCCAAGCCCCTTTGTTATAAATATTGGCTAATTTTATACTGTGAATCATAATTCTCATAAGAAAAGTACACAAAACCAAATATATAGATAACTGTGAATTTTTACAAAGTGAATGCCCATGTATGTCACTCCTCCCAGTTTTAGAATAAAACAACCAGTTCCTCAAAACCTCTTCATGAGCTCTCATGTTAATCACTCCATCATTCTCCCTCGAAGATAATCCTGGTTTTCTAGTAATCTTTTCCTTGCTTTCATTTATAATTTTATAGTTTAAATATGTATTACTGAACATTTGCTTTGTCTACTTTTAAAATTTTACATAAATGGAATCATACAGTATACTTTTCTTGTTTTTGGCTTTTTTCCACTCAAAATTATTTTGTTTGTGAAATTTACACATATTATTGTGTGTAACTGCAATAGTTTTCCATTGCTGTATAGTATTCCATTACCCAGAAGCATCACAATTGATTCAGCCCTTCTGGTGTTGAAGAGAGTTTGACTTGTTTCAGTTCTTAGAATAAGAAGTCAGATGATTTTAAATAGACACACAGCCTCCCTCCACCCCACTTGCTACACTTCTACCACCTCCAACCCCATATTAGTTGCTTTATCTGTGGCTGAACCTCTGTCATAGACAAGGTTAATCACAGTGCCTCAAAGAATCTTTGTTATTTACATGGCCACGATGGTTGGTTTAGGAAGATACTTGGTCTCAGCTTTCTCCAATGAGGGCCTTCCTGGGAATTTTGAATTGGGAAAAGACAGTGTATGTCTCTGAGTTGCTAGAATATAACCTGTAAATCTAGGAGCTATTGGTAGCCATGTTTTCCCAAAGGGCAGAAGAAAATATTAGGAATATTTGCAGAGGAAGAAAAGAATGAAAGCAGATGTCCAAAAGGGGAACAAATTATAAGACTGAAAAGAATTCTGATAATCAAATTCCTGGTTTCAACTTGTTCTGAAGTTTTTATTTCCTTATTGTAACTTTCCCTTTGTTTAGGAGAGTTTGAGTTGCTCTTCTGTTACATGAAAATACAATAGCTCACATATTACAGATAATTGTGACTATCTAATTTAGACACTATTCATAACCACTTCTTAAATAATAATACTTTTCAATAATTTTATATCCTGTGATTCAAGTATTGGTAAGTGATACTAATGTGTTGAATGAATTTGGACAAATAAATCTCTCTGTGACTTAGTTTACTCATTGGTAACATATGGGAGTTTGGACAATAAGATCTCTAAGATTTACTCCATATCTAAAAAAGAATTATTCTACCAAAAGTGCCAGTAGGAAAATTTATTTTTTGTACTTGACTTCTCAGAGGATATAGTGGGGCCCCTGATAAAAATTTATTCTAAGTAATTTTAAAACCAAAATACTTCAGAATTCCTCTACTTAGTAAATGATGCATTCTCCGTTAGAATGTTTCCTGGTGCAGATCTGGCATTCAATAAATATTTGTCAAGTGAATGAATGAATGAATGACGATCCACTTGGGATATTTTACATCCCAAGATCTAGAACATTAAGCACATATTTTAATGCTGTCAGTTCTCATTTGATCCTTACCATAAATCCCTAGTCTTTACCAAAAACCGGATGCAACCATTCAAACATGTGGGCTTCTGCATCTGGGTGATTCAGAACCTAAGGGGTTAATGAAGAGTCCAACGCCTCCATAGGATTTCTGTGAAGCACAAAAAGTACAGTGCCAACAAAATCCCCAGAAGAGTAAACAAAACTTGGAACTGTTGCAAACAATAAATTGTCAATACCTTATAGAAGCAATGGATAATGAAAACTTATCATGCCTATAGTTAGTATCCTCTTTAAAAGAATTTACAGAGTCTATGAAATTAAATTCTGTGCACAGTTCTCTTAATTTGTCCTTAATTAAACAATACTCCATAAATGGTGCATTCAGTGACCAAATGTTCAGAGACAGCAAAATGGCGGGTCCCAAGCCATTAGGAATGAAATAAAGGCGGTCCCTGGAGAGTCTGCAAGAATCTGGTCTCTCTAAGTGACAACTGATGGTTTAGGAAAGATAATTAACTTTGCAATTACAAACTGCAGCTTTCACCAGTGCTGTTTTTTTCCCCAGTATAATCTTTTAAATGTTGGATTATTTCCTATAACATGAAATAGTTTGCTTGGAAAGGGGAAAAGCAAACAAATACTACACCTTAGCCCACTGAGTTCATCAGGAATTAAATCCTTATTGATTAGTTTAATGGGTACTGTTTTTATTTCTAATGTTAGATCCATATCCACTTAATGTGCAATGCTATGCAGATTCTCAATGCTAAAATTTCAGCTGTAAATTTATACAGATAGCAAAACAATATTTAGATTCTACAAAAAAACACAGAAAAGACAGATCTTATATTTTATAAACAAACATGAAATTAAGAGCTAAAATGTTTAAAGAACTTTTATTCATCTATATATTTAGTAATTTTATGCTATATTTTCCTGCATAAGTGATTCTCAGAAAATCTCATTGCTTTAGTTATCGTGGACATTTTAACTACCCTAGACGTGGAATAATCCAGTTTTCCTTCTTGTCCCTCCAAAAATTCAGTTTACCTCAACTTTACCTGGCCAATCTTTCTTAATGTCAACTGACACTATGCATTAGGCAAATGTTAATAGTATCTAAAAAGTGCTTTTTTTTTTTCTAATTTGATCGAGGGAAGGACAACTTCACTGTGTCTGTGCAGCCAAAATTTGTGAACTGCAAAAATATCCTGAACTAATTTTAGGCCCAAGGTACCCATCTTCTCAGTACTGTTCATTTCATCAGATAACAGTGCCCACCTTACTTTGCCCTATCTTCTGATTACTTATGTTTCTAAATAGATGTGCCTGTGTGTGCAAGTTCAGATGGGCCCTACCATTTCCAGCAAATACACTAGACAATACTCTTTGTAAGTTGACTCACTCATACAAATTGCCTTTTTTTATACTATACTGATTGTAGTGAAGAATTAGAAGGCATCTGAAATGTACACTGGTTTTGATTTCGTGCCTCAAAAAGCCGGGGAATATTTGCCAGACCATGTCCATGTCCTTAGGCTTTTAAAGGATGTCCTCAGGTTTTATCAGAGACTCTGATGTTGTTAAATTATCTTTATGTTTTGAGAACTTAGGTAGGATCACCCTTCCTCCCTCTCTTCCTTTCTTCCTTTTGTTAACTCATCAAATATTTATTGAATTCATACTACACACTAGTACTGACCCAGCATCTATGGGATATATAGAGAGAGAGCCACTGGAGTCTTAACTAAGTATAGAGAAATGGGGTACTTTTCTTCCCAGAGGCCTAGTTTCTGTGCTACCACAAAAAAACCCAGGCAGCTTTCCATGCCCAAATCCATTTCCATGTCTACATAGCAAAATTTCCATCTTTCCCTGAGGAAAACAGCAATGAGTATTATCCATCAAGTTGCCCAGCAAAAGCCCATATTCTCTATAAAATTGTGCCTGTTTCCACCCTAATAAGCTTCCAAATTAGAAGGATACTCCTTCTCTAATGCCTTCAACCTTTGTTCCCTACCAGTCACATCCTCCATGAACCTGGCTTGGGTCATAAAAGCTGAACTGCAGTCTGATGACATCTGTACATCTCCTGAGCTCCCTGAGACCATCTCTCACCTGCCTTATCAGTGACTTCTCATTCCTACTGCCGTATTTCCTTGACCCACTTTTTATTCTGCATCATCTTGTCTTCCACTGGGTCTTCTCTTCTGGCCTCTTACTTGATCACCTGGTCTGCATTCGCTCCCCAAGCTCTGAACTTCTGAAAAATGCCCTCACAACTCAAGAATTGCCAGAGTGTAGCACACCCTGCCTCCGAGTCTCATGGGATTTCCCAGGGTAGCCCACACCACATCACCACAGGGAAAAGGAGCACATTCTGTGGTTAACCCCTGGCCCAAGCTTCATTGTCTCCTCTTTGAACAATTACAGACGTTTCACAACTGGTTTCTATATATTCTCCCAACAGTCGGGTTTCTCATCTGCCATTTCAAGATGAGTATGTCTGTGGCCCGATTCTACTTATACTGTTCTCCAACTCTAAATCACGCCATAAACCTTGTGCTGTGTTCACTGCATAGCACTACATTCCCCATGGAAGGGAATGTATAATAATCATCCCTATATTTCCCTGACAACTACCAGAGAAACTTTGTAGAATACTTCTGAACTCAACATGTACCCATTGGATGCTAATTTCACTGGATAGCAATGGGCATTTTGCATGAACAATTTTCCACCAATAAATAAGGGAGCCTCCTGCTTAGCAAAACTTTATTGCAGGACTTCCCTGAGCCTTACATAAGCTGATGCACCGCAGTATGCCAAGAGGACAATAAAGGATATGGTACCTGACCAGGAACACCATCTTTTAACTAAAGCATCTTGTATTAGCTAATGCTAGTACTCTGGGGAGCACACTTTTAGTGAATACTGTTCAATGAATAAAGTTTTAAATATTTAGAGATTAAAAGGCTTCCATGATTTGGCCCTCATTTTCCTTCCTATTCTATCCTATTTACCTTCTACAAATTTCCTGTTACTAACTTCACATTCTAGACAAAAAGGCCATTGGTTATTCCAAACATATCCTATGCTTTGCCGAACACCTAAGTTTACTCTTTTTTTTTTCCACTCTGCCATCCAACGTTCCCCAGTTATAATTTAACCCATTATTTAAGACACCCAATTCTAATTCATGAAGAATTGGTTCATTACTGAACTAAATATGACTTCTCTGTGTGCTCAAGTCAGATACTACCAGTTTTATGGCATACACCTCAACCTGTTGGATATTGTGGCTAACTATCAACATGGTTCCATTACCAGTTTACAAATTCTTAAAAGAATCCTGTTATATACTGGGTTCTCACCACGAAACAGTCACTCTACTAGGCACTTTATTCACTTACTCATTCAGTCATTTACCCCTATATATACCTCCATTTCTTCAACCCAACTATCCACATATTAGTGAATACCAAATTATGTTCTGGGGTCAAGCACTAAGGCTACAACAGTAAACAAAGTAGACAAAGCACATGCCCTCACAAAGTTTATAACCTAGTGGAGGAACATAAGTTATAAACTTGTGAAAAAGGAATAAATATGATGATTTGGACTGTGGCAAGTGGTATGTAGGAAATCAAACAGAATAATGGTATAGAGAATAATGACTCAGGACAGAATGATTGCATTACATTAGAGTGGTCAGGGCATTTTGTATATGCTAGCTTCTTTAATCCTCAGAATAATACTCATAACTAATTTGCTGTTGCCAGTTTATATATGAGCAAATGGAAGTTAAGTGAAGTTCCATAGATTGATCAAGGACTAATGCATATGACCGTACACTCTTCGCCTTCAAAACTCCACAGAGCAGCCTTTGTGTTCTAGTTTATGTAAATGGTGTCTGTATCAGGATTTCATAAAACAGAACCACTAAAAGTGATGTGGAATAAGGGATCGATGGTACATATTAGGTCTTACGTAATTGTGAGAACTGATAAAAAGTCTGTGAAAAGCCATTTCCTTTTTGTCTGGTATGGGATGGAAGTCATTGTAGTTGGTCAGGGCTAGTAGTGCTATGAAAATATTATAGAAAGTAGGGGAAAGCAAGGCTAACCTGAAAGACCAAGGAAAAAGTGGGTCCTAAGGGACAAACGGAGTCCCACACGGACCACTTGGAACCCCTATCTGTGTCTCACTGTCTCTGACCTCAGTGAGGTGGGCCAGGCGCTGGTGGATCTGGTGCCTTTTACCTTGTGGCTGTCCTTGCACCTCACCCAGGCCTCAGAGAAGCTGGAGGAGCTATGCTTAACCTGGCAGCAGCCCACGGCTACAAGGTGAGCCACCACCAGTGACAATGTGCAGAAGCCATGACAGTGCATGCTGCCCTACAGGGAACTCAGAATGGAATGGCTGCTGCTGGGTCATCTTGCACAAACTTCTCTTGTGATCAGCCCTAGACAGGATAATACAAGGAGCAGAATTCTCAAAAATGTCGCTCCAGCTTAGCTAGGAGGATTCAGTGGCCCTGGGTTGTGTAATGCAGACAGCCATTACATAGCATACCTAGCAACCCTTGAAGCAGAGACAGGCTTTCACCTAGGCTGGGGCTCTAAAAATTGCATGCTTTTGACTATACCGCATCACCTTCATCTGAGACACGGGATGTCTCAAATTCATATATCTTACAGTACCTACCATAGATAAAAGCAAGTAATTTGCTAGATATTTAGTAAATATGTGGTGTTGTGTAGGTCTCATCTGAAAGTAACTCTAGAGAATACAATTGCTTCATTTTCCCAATTGACTAAACTGTATCAAAGCACACAGTCTGGAAAAAAATAATCACTTTGACCAGAGAAAAATAGAACACCTTTGTCATTGAAACACTCTGATTTTAGATAGCAGGACTAGGGGTCCCATTTCTAAACATAAGCGCCTGTGTTCTGGCGTTGCTAGACCAGCCTCACCCGAGGGCAGACGCACCCGTGTTCCCTGGGAGCTTATTAGAAATGAAAATTCTCCAGTTGCTCCCCGAACCCACTGAATCAGACATTCTGCAGGTGGGGCCTAGCAATCTGTTACCCAGCCCTCCAGGTGATTCTCACACTAAAGTCTGAGAATCCCTAAGCTAGAAACGTTGAATTCCTGAGCAAGTGAATTAAAGGAGCCGCAGAAGCAGGCCCTGTCTGATGACTGCACGTTTGGTGAGCAAAAAGGAAGGATCCCAGGAAGCCCTGGGCTGTGCCCGAAGACAATTCAGTACAGACGGCGACAACTGGGGATGGCGGACGGGGCCGCTAGGAGCAAGCACATCGTGTGGATGCAAATGAGAGACAGAGTCACCCAGAGCCAATGCAGAGAATTTCTCCAGGGGTGTCTGCAGCATCTTCCCCACACACGCTCTTGGCAGGTGGATTGCTGAGGTCTTGTTATTGGGCAAGCTCTGGGTAAACTGATGAATTATATCATGGGATTTGTTAATCATGCAATTTGACGTAAATGTTCATGAAATGATGACACATCCCCATTGTCCCCTTTACCTTATGTGTGGCCATGTCTCTCTGTACAATCTTCCTTGTCTGTCTAAAAGAAAGTCAGGCCCTCTAAAATCAACCATTAAAAAGCCCTAGAAACTAGTTGATTCTGGTTTGGGCAGAATTCTCAACTATTTTTACCTCCATCTGCCTGCAGCTACCTCTTCATCCCGCCCTAATCTCATTAGCTTGAGACTCCTGCTTCATTTCCTGTTCACAGCCACATACTTCTCTCTCCAACTCAATGAATGATATTATGGCAGGATAATATTTTGAAATGCTAATCATTCTGGGTTTTTTTTTCACCCTTATTTCCTCCCTGCTTCTCTGTCCCTGATCAAAGCTGAAGACCTAATTCTCCGTGGCCACCATGCTAAGATTTTAGGGGACTTCAGCAGAAATGTCAAACAGCTAAAGAGGACTGTGCTGTAGGCAAGATGTCTTGGTGAAAAACTCAGAGGGGGAATAGATTTCCCTCTGGCTAAGGGCTACAAACTCAAAAGGGAGGGAGAGGGAAGACTGCAATAGAGCTTCCATAGAACCTGAGAGTGGGAAGGATTTCAGAAAGGTATGTTTAGGCCTATGGGAGCAGAGGAAGCCTCAAAGAAGGATTCCTGGGCCCCAAATCTGAAACAGATAAAAGAGCTTCCAAGACAGCAGAGGCCATGGCAGCAATTTGGGAACATGTGAAAGGTGACAGCATCCTCCTCCAAAAATCTTGTCACTGTGTAAAATTCCTGAAAGGGAAAATGGAAAATAGCTAAGGTTAAATTTTCCTTTAAATCTGTGAAATGGGCTGATTTAAGGAAAAAAGAGTAACATTTTTTACACAACTAAACATATGAAATGAAATTAATACTTCCCCTTTTTTCTCACTAGGATTATGTCTCTACAATTACATTATTTTGACAATTTATTGATTAGGGAAGACCTATTATTCTCAAATGAACTTAAAGATTGGTAGCTTGGTTGCTTTTAGAGGTCAATTGCCAAAAATAGGGGGGAGAAGGAGGAGCAGGAAGATTTCACCAAATTCCAGATTTAGTCATTATAATTGGATATATGAATTCCAAGCTGAAAGAATAGGATATCATTGTCACTAATGGTGTCCCTGCAGTGGGCTAATTTGATAGTTTTCTCCTCTTAGCCTAGTAAGATAGTCATATAAATATACCATCATATACACAGAAAACAATAAAATATGATATTTTAGATCAATAGAATTATGTTCAATACACTAGAAAGATAGAGGAGGGAATGATTAAATTTTGGATTTCAGGGTATATCAGTCAGGATCCCAATATAAAACAGAAGTATTCTATTTAAAATAGAATAAGACAGCAGAGAGCCCTTACCCAGGGGAAAAGGTACCAGGACCTGGAGGGAAAGGATAGAACAGGAAGGCTATAAAGGTTATGTCAGAGCATTTTCACCTGAGGACATTGACTCTCTTAAGATAGTCTGTAATTAAATCCATGTCACCTGTTGTTACGGACTGACTTATATCCCCAAAAAGAGGCTGAAGTCCTAACTTTCATTTTCTGTGAATATGACATAATAATGGAAATTTCCAGATATGGAAATAGGGTCTTTGCAAATGATCAAGATGAGGTCATTAGGGTTGGTTCTAATTCAGTATAACTGTTCTTATACAAAGGGGATTTTGGGACAGACAAGCACACAGGGAGAATGCTATGTGAAGATGAAGGCAGAGATCTGGGTGATGCAGCTACAAGCCAAGCTAAGGTAAAGCTTGCCAGCAAACTACAGAAGCTAGGCAAGAGGCATGGAAGAGATTCTCCCTCAGTCCTCAAAAGGAGCAAACTGCCCACACATTGGTGCTGGACTCCTGGCCTCCAGAACTATGAGCAATTAATTTTTGTTGTTTAAGCCAGTTTGGAGTATTTTGTTATACCAGCCTATAACCAATATATCCTCTATAATTATTTTTGTCTAGTGCAAATGCATATGCCAATAATAAGAAATTCCCTACTCATGTCTACACAAAACTTCATATAAATTATTAGGTCATATATGGTTTTTCATAAGATTTTGCTCCCAACAAAAATCAATTGACTGTGAAAACAGTGAAGCTTAAGCTTTAAATTCCCCCAATGACACTGAGCCCTTCTACAGCCCAGTATCTAATTATATTCTAAATTTGAATTTTTCTCTTAAAGAAGGAACCCCAGCTTATATAAACTTTAAACTTTGATCTCTACAAAACCTGGATCCACTCTTCATTCCAACTTTTCTTGTTATAACCTTCAACTTCAACTATTCAGCACAGCTGGGTATGATATCTTTGTATCCTAGATCACTTCTAACATGCTTTCAAATTAACTGTTCTTATAAATGATAACCATGAAAAATAAACTCAAAGGAAGGGATAACAAAAAGAACAAACAACTTTGAGAGTCCTTGAGCATAGAGTGTTCTAAGCCCAGATGGATTCAAAATTGAAGACAAGAAGCCTTCTCTGATCTGTCCTAAATGACAATTTTTGTATTTTATTTATTTGCATGACATAAATAACATCATGCAATAATATAAATATAAATAACCCAGTGGATATTTCAAGTGAATTGCCTTAGAAAGAAAGCCTATTTGTGATACTCCTAATCTCCCACTATTTTCTCCAGATCATGAAACTTCAATTGCTTTGGAGAGATGGAATAAAATTATAATTATATTCATTGGCATATCTAAATGGATACATCCTGCTTTACTGTATGGACTCATTAAGAATAATCATTAACAGAGTCCAGAATTTGTCTCATTAATTAGATGGTGGAATCATACACATCCCTGACACTCCTGAGCATGACGCGGGCAGCCTGGGTTTATAGTGTAACCCAGTCATGACTCTGGGGCTTTCCTTAATTTGTATATTCCCTCTACAGCATGTGCCCTACTTCCCTCTGTCATTAAAATTACCTTCTTCAGGCTTCACAGTATGTACTCAAACTTAAATCCCATTTTAGAAGGAGAAGAGTAGACATCTATCCAACACCTCCATCAGAAGATAGGTAAGGTAGCTGAGGTACTGCTGAGATCATCGCAGAAAAAGAAAATCCATTTGTTTTTCCTTTGCCCTGGACAGCAACATCCTGGCAATTTTTCAGGCCATGTTGACTAATAGGAAGTTGTGGAGTTCATGTGTGCCATCCGATATTTTGTTTTGCAAGCATCGTTCATGACTTCTGCCTGGTGTTATGGTGGACTACTTATTCCCTCATGCTTCCATATGGAAAGGCCTCTACTTGAGATACTCTAGGTCCTCTCCACTCTCTCACTCATTCCTATCCCAGGGAAGGAGAACTCATTTGATTGGTGAGTTGGGGAGAAGGAATTGGGAATTCTTGGGGCATTGCCTTCCTTCCTCCTCTTTTGAATCCACTTGTCGGTAGAAGGTACCTGTTCTGTCTGCTTTCTGCTGTATAATCAGCATCCCTGGGCAAGGGAGGTGTGGTGTTATTCAGATATCCTATGACTAGGTGTTTAAGTCTCTTTTGGATTGTCCTTAAAAATAGTTGCCAATAAGTTCTTCTCTTCCTATACATGTTTGCCTATTCTCTTATCAAGAAGTGGAATCTATTTTCCCACCTCTTAAATCCAGGCTTGCCTTCTGATTTATTTACACTAATAGAATGCACTGGAAGGGATGCTTTATGAGTTCTACGCCTGGTCCTTGAAAGATCTGGCAGCTTCCATTTTGCCTCCCTTCGAATCTGTTGCCTTGCTGTATGGAAGTCCAGACTGTCTGCTGGCAAGAGGGGATGTGAAGAGGAGGCACCACATGAAGCAGGAGCCATATGGAAGAGGACCAAGTTCCATAGCCAACTCCCAGCACTGAGGGTCCAGGTGTGGGAGAGCTCTCCTCAGCCATCCTGCTGAACCCGCCTACCACCTGAATGCAGCTATACCAGTGACCACGACACCACATGGAGCAGAAATGTCAATCAACCCAGGGAATCACCAGAAGTAATCATTTTTTTAACACATTAACTCTTGGGGTTTGTTACATAGCAATACATAACTCATCTCTTTTTTTGAATTTATGTAATTTTAGGGTCAAACTGATCTCTGCTACTTTTCACTTATGTGGCTTTGAGCAACCACCTTCCATTCCTGAATTTTAACCTCAATGTAAGATAGGAATGGTTATTGATAGAATTTCAATAATAGATTTTTAATGGTTTTATTGAGATATAATTCACATATCACAGAATTCACCCATTTAAAATGTATAATCACCACAATCTAATTTTGAGATGCTCCCATCATCCCCCAAAAGACACCCAATACCTATTATCAGTCACTCCCCATTTTCTTCTTCCCCTTAACCTGAAGAAAGCAGTCATTTGATTCTGTCACTATAGAATTGTCTATTCTGGATATTTCACATTTATGGGATTATACAACATATGGTCTTTTGTCGCCATATTCTTTCACTTACCATAATGTTTTCAAGGTTCTTCCAAGTTGTATGTATCAATGCTTCATTCCTTTTTATAGCTGAGTAAAATTCAATATTATGGCTTTACCATATTTTTGTTTTCCATGAATTAGTTAATGCACATTTAGGTTGTTTCTACTCTTTGGCTATAGCAGCTTTATATTTGTGTACAAGCTTTTCTGTGAACGTATATTTTAATATCTTTTGGATCTACACCTAGAAATGGAATTGCAATCTATACATGTTCCAATTTCTCCTCATCTGCACCAACACTTGTAAATGTCTCCCTTTTTGTTTTTAGTCATCCTAGTGGATATGAAGTGGTATTTCATTGTGGTTTTAATATGTGTTTCTTTAAAGGGTAATGATGTTGCACATCCTTTCCTGTGCTTATTTATCATTTGTTTATCTTGAAGAAATGTCTATTCATATTCATTGTCTATTTTTAAATTGAGTTGCCTTTTTGTTGAGTTCTAAGATTTCTTTATGTATCTTGGCTATAATTTTATTTTCAGATATATTACTTGCAAACATTTCTTCCCATTCTGGGAGGCATCTTTGCACTTTCTTGATGGTACAAGAATTTTTAAGACAAAATTCTTTTCACTTTATGAAGTCCAACTCATCTATTTTTCCTTTAGTAACTTGTGTTAATGGTGTAATATCTAAGAAGGATTTGCCTAACCCAGGATTACAAAAATTAATTCCTATGTTTTCTTCTAAGAATTGTGTGGTTTCAGCTCTGATATTTAGGACCATAATTCATTTTGAGCAATTTTTGTGTAAGGTGTAAGGAAAGCATCCAACTTAGTTTTTTTGCATGTGGATATCCAGTTGTTCCAGTCCATTTACGCAAATATTAGTCTTTTCCCATTGAACTATCCTAGCACCCTTATGGAAAATCAATTGACCATAAATATAAAGATTTATTTCTTTTATTTCTGGACTCTCAGTTCTATCCCACTGCTGTAATCAATTTAAGATTTATACATAGTTCCAGTGAAGTATAGAAACTTTATTCCTATATAGTTCTCCTTCCCTATATTCTCCTATATTCTCTCCTCTTCATTGTGCTGTGATTGTTAATATACTATATCTATATATGTTGAAAGGACATTTTTATAATTATGTCTTTTAAAGAAGCTAATGAGAGAAAAAAGAATAAGTATCTATTTGTAGAATTTGTTATATTAACCTTTACCTTTTCTTGTTTCTTCATTTATTCATATAGATTTTAATTGTCACCTGGTGTTATTCTCTTACTCCAATACAGCTATGCTCTTACCTGCCTCCTTTGTACCATTATCAAATATGTTACATTTCTGTATGTTATAGGCCTCTGAATACAATTATATACATATCACTTTATGCTACATAATGGTCTTTACTATCACTTTTTTATATGTATTCAAATTACTGTCTCAGGTAGTTTGTTTTCAGCCTGAAGATTTTCTTTAATATTTCTTGTAAGGCAGAAATTGCAACAAATTCCCTCAGTTTTGTTTATCTTGGAATGCCTTTATTTCAACTTCATTTTTGAAAGATAATTTTGCTGAATACAAGATTTTTGGTTGACTTTTTTTTTTTTGAGCACTTTAAATTACCTTTTGGCATTCATTGTTTCTGACAAGACGTCATTTGTTAATCTCTGAGTCATTTTTTCTTACTGCTTTCAAGATTTTCTCTTTGTCTTTTAACATTTCAACTGTGATGTGTCTAGGTGGGGATTTATTTGAATTTATCCCACTTTAAAGTTTCTTGAGTTTCTGGATGTGCAGATTCATGTTTTTCATCAAGTTTGGAAAGACATCAGCCTTTATTTCTTCAAATATTTTGTTGCCCCTTCCTCTCCTACTGGTACTCCCATTAGGCTTATGTTATTATACTTAAAAGTATTTCATACATTTTGAGGTTTTAGTCATTTTCTTTATTCTTTTTCGCCCACTATGTTCTTCAGACTGCATGTTGTCTATTGACCTATCATCAAGTTCTCTAATTCTCTCTTCTGTCAGCTCCAATCTATTGTTGATACCCTCTATTAAATTTTTCATTTTGCTTATTTTACTTTTCAATGGCACAATTCTCTTCGGTTCTTAAAAAAACCTCTATTTATATTCTCTATTTGATGAGATAGTATTATCTTATCATGGTATGATGTGACATACCTTTCTTTAATCACTGAAGTAAATTTTCCTTTAATTCTTTGATGTACTTATAGTGGTAAATTTGACATCTTTATTAAATCTGACATCTGGTCCCTTTCACAGGAAGTTTCTGTTGCCTGCTGTTTTCCTTGTATATAGGTCTTGCTTTCCTATTTATATGTATGTCTTATAATTTTTTCATTTTGAGAAGAAAATTTTTAAATTTTTATTATGAGAAAACTTTTTATTATTTAGACATTTTTGATAATATATTGTAGATACTCTGGTTATTGATTCCCCTACCCCAGGATTTGTTACTATTATTTGCTTGATCCCTTATTTATTTAATAACTTGGCTGAACTGAGTCTGTGAAGTCTATTTCCCTCACAGTGTGCAACCTTGTATGTTGTTCCTCCGAGGGTGCAACCCTGGATATGCACACAGTCACCCTGACTTCCTCCTCTCCCTCCCACCCCCAGAGTGATTGTGGTTTTAACTAGGTTCTCTTTGATTGTCTCTTTGCCTGATTACCCTGTTAAGCTTCTGGATGGTCTTCCCTTATTAGTGGTACATCCAGCTGTAATCCTCGCTCATTTCTAGCTGATTGCTCTATTGTTTTCAACTATGCCCTAGGGCATATGTTGCCATGTTATCTGATCCAAGTAAACATGCACTCCTTTTAAGGGAAAGTCTTTGAGGCCTGTCTTTGAGGCTTGCTCGACTCTGAAAATAGCTTTTAGCCATCTCTTTCCCTACTTCTCTCTGAAACTTCTGGCTGGTCTGCCATTTTGCTTGTTGTTAACATGGAGGTACTAAACTCCTTCTAATTGCTCATCACCAAAATCTCCATTGTTTTTGTCAGTGCCCTTAGATTTGAACTTCTCCACGCTCTGTTCCAAATAAAGTCAATCTCCTTGTGGAGATCCATGGAGCTTTCTCCTCTTACATCCTGCCTCTCCCTCCAGGAAAAACTTCAGTTTTATTTCTCTGGGGCTAGAGCATGGAACAACCAGTTTCTCTCAGTGACAGCCCTGCTCGTTGAGTTGGTGCTGAGTACAGGAGGTAGCGCTTTGAATGAGCTGTGATGAGGCCTATCAGGGCCCAACACTCTTGACCCACTACAGCTTGGATGGAACTGCCAATGGGTGGAAGGGAAGAAGGAAGCGTCAAACTTCTGTACCACACATGACACATATACAGCTTCTGCTAGCTGCACCTTTAGGGAAGGAAAAATGCTGGTGTCCTGCCTCCCCAGGGGCACAATCTTGGTCCTAGACTGAGTACTGGAAGAAAGGGAGTCATACAAGTTTGCTACATCCATATCAGTAGAGCTTCCATCAGACTAAATTGGGGTAAGATTGGGAGAGGATATTCTTGTAGTTCAAATGCCACAGACTCTCACTGTTCTTGTCAAGATTTAGTAAATATTTTCTTAAATAAATATTTCTCCTTTTGCTGCATGCCCTTAGGATAATTTCCAAACATTTAAAATTTCTTTTCCTTAAAACAATTTTCCTCTGTTATCATTGTTTCATTGAGGAAAATGCCTGCAGAGTTCTTCACACTGTCATTCCAACTTAATAATGGATTTATGTTTAGTTTATTATAATTTCAATAATCTTCCAGAGTCTTGTTCAGGATAGGAATGTCACATGTTTTTTAAATTTTAATGCAAATATAATGATTTCTCTTTCTTCCTTTTTGTACAATGAGTTAGTCAAGGTCAAGGATATGAAGTCTTCGAAGATCAGGAACAAAGACTGACTGGTGAAATTTGGAGACTATCCAGTCATACACAGGAAGAATACCATTCTCTTCACAGAAGTGGTTTATATTGCCAAAGTAAACCAAAAAAACTGAGTAACTAGACCTAGTTGAGACTTGAGATACATTTTAAAAATCAGTCCAACTTTTTCTGATTGGTTTGTCTTTTAAAATTGTTTTATATTGAGGCACATACAATAAAGTGCACAAACCTTAGTGTACAGCTCAATGAATCTGACGTGTGTGCACTTACGTGACCATCACCCAGATCAAGATATCAAACATTTTCACTAATTTTTTTCCTCTTCACCTATTTAACCCATCCCCCACTTCCCCTACCCCCAGTCTGTTCCCTGTGTGTAACAGTCTATTTCTGTTTTCTCTATTTGTTTACTTGTTTTGGCTTTCAAGTTCCATATATAAGTGAAATCATGTGGTATTAGTCCAACATTTAATTTGAAATGCAATTTAAATGTTTTTTTAATCTCTTATAATGTGGGAAGAGTATCTTTTGATATCATATTTTTAAGTTCTTATTCATTGACAGCCCCTTTTTTTTAAATCTAGGCTAGGTACTAAGTCATCCCCTATTCTCTCTACAAGCTCATTGAACTCCCTTTCTGCCAGCACAACAATCTGCATTGGTGTCTGTCTTCTCTCTTTTTAAAAAATTATTTAGATATATTTATTTCTCTTGTGCCACTAACTCTCACTTTTTTCCACTATCAGTCACTTAAGCAATTATCAGTGACTTGCTGTTCTCACTCTCAATTCTTTTCATGATTCTATACAAGACTCAGGATCCAAGAAAAACAGGATTCAAGCTGGCAGATGCAGATTTCTCCTTAATAATGTTGGTGGGGGGAGAGGTTTTGAATACTTAAACATTATTTTTTTGATTCCTGTTCACCAGAAAGAAAGATTGATGTTGAAATCCTTCTAGAGTAGTAAAAATGTCAATCATGAAATTGTAGGCTGGTATCCTAACATAGAATATGATAAAAAATATATATCCTTGGTTTAACTCTTCTCAGTTAGTCTGTTCCGAGCCACTTTTGAAAAACTAAGGCATTATATTTCAATAATACTTATTTTGTAAAAAATGTAACTAGAATAAGTGCCACTCCTTTAATAGGTGTGTTTTCTTTCTGTTCTCTGCCTCTTACTGTGCAATACAGTTTATGTATACCAAGAATTGGAACATGCCATACCCCTCTTATAGGCTTCTACTGGCTATTTTGGGTTTTCCTGAGCATATGAAAATATGCCTAGAATGCTGGTAATAATTTTCTAGGTTTAGCAATTGAGAAAAGAATCTTCTGACAGTGGCTTAGGGTTATTCACTAACATATTTACTGTACAGATGTACATTGGCAAAATTGAAGCAAGAACTGATTCAATATTCTATATTTGCATTAATTAATGCAACACTGGCAAGTGACACTGTGCATAATTTTAAAAATATTTTAAACTCACTATTGTTTATGTTGACCTTTTGAAAATATAATATGGAAATATTTTTCTTACCAAAATGGGTTTTTTTCTGCTTTAGGAGCCTTCTGTTTTCTCATTGAAGGTTTCTTCCTCACTGTTTTCCATCTTGTGAAGTAAAAAATTAAATATAGAGACTATTAAATAATAGATAAACAGACAGACATATTTCAAGATTCTTAAACACTACATTCTTATAAAATACTTGAGTCTAGAACAAAGTACATTTGGGCTGGGAAATTTCTATTCCCAAAATGTATATAGGATGGTATTTACCAAGAAAATGGGTCTGGACTCTCCAGGGCTATGAAAACATTCCACTGTCTGCAAACATTTTATGTATCACTATCACTTAACTACTACTACTAACATTATTATCATGACCACCACTGTTACCCTCAATCCCTTTATCCAGCCAGGGTAATGTTACTGCATAATGAGAACTCAAGGGAAGTTCTCTTGTCAAATACATGATCTGTATCTACCTAGCTCAGCTAAAGTGGAACTGTGGCAATTATCTGGTTAAACTTGATCAATAGAGGCCATCAAACTTATATCCTTTAGGTTTCAGAACAATCCTGCTTCATTTTGATAATTGACACATCTTTACCTCCAAACAATATGATGTGCCTTGAAATTTCTCCATATATTTCTCCCCAAATATATGGAGAATGCTAGGAAAATTTATGAACAGGTGTTTGGGTTAAAATGTCATATTCTATTTATATGGAAGGTGAAAAGATAGCAGGGAAGAAACTAAGAATCTGGTATAGGAGAAATGAAAGAGGAAGATGCTGTGAAAAAACACAGAGACTGGGAAAAAGATAGATCCACAAGAACAGAGCAGAAATTCACAGACCAAGACCAGGCAGGTCATAGAAATTATCTCATCCACTGAGCCTAGCTTCAAGTTTTTACATCACCACTGAACAGCAAAGAGAAGGTGTGTGAGTGACCACGGGACAAAAATCCTTGCTTTTGACAACTGTAGAGGTCAACACTGTCTTGCTTTATATTAATGTGCATGGTTATTCTATGTTGTAAGGGGGATTTTCAGGAAATATATTTGTCATCTATAGATTCAATGCAATACCTATAAAAATTACAATGGAGTTAGTCACAGAAATAGGGAAAACAACCCTAAAATTTGAATACAACCATAAAGGACCCCAAATAGTTAAAGCAATCCTGAGAAAGAATAACAAAGCTGGAAACATTATACTTCGTGATTTCAAACTACACTACAAAGCTATAGTAATTAAAAGCTAGTAAGATACCAGCCTGAAAATAGACACATAGACCAAAAGAACAGAATAGAGAGCTCAGAAATAAATCCAGGCATATATGGACAACTAATGTCTGACTAGAGAGACAAGAAACTCAATAGTGAAAGGATAGTCTCCTCAACAAATGGTGTAGGCAAAATTGGAGAAACTCATGCAGAAAAATGAAATTAGACCCCTATCTTAGACCACTCACAAAAATTAACTCAAAATGGATTAAAGATTTAAACATAAGACCAGATACTGAAACTTCTTAGAAAAAAACATAAGGAAGAAGCTTCTTGGCATTGATCCTTGGATATGATTTTTAGATATGACACCAAAAGCATAAGAAACAAAAGTAAAAATAAGTGGGACTAAATCAAACTAAAAAGCTCTGCACAGCTAAATAAAGTCAACAAAGAAAAAAAGAACCTAACAAATGGGAGAAAACATTTACAAACTCTCAGATAAGGGGTTAATTTCCAAAATATATATAAATGACTCATACAACTCAATAGCAAAAAACAACAAAATGCTTTGAAAGTGGGCAAAGGAATCAAATAGCCATTTTCCCATTTTTCCAACATTTTCCCATTCAAATGGCCAACAGGGACATAAAAAGGTGCTCAACATCACTAATCATTAGAGAAACGCAAATCAGAATGGTAATGAGATATCACCTCATGCCTGTTAGAATGACTATTATCAAGAAGACAAGATAACTAGTGTTGATGAGGATATGGAGAAAAAGGAACACTGTGCACTGTTGGTAGGAATGTGAATTAGTGCAGCCACTACAGAAAACAGTATGGAGGTTCCTCAAAAACTTAAAAATAGGCTACCATATAATTTAGCAATTCCACTTCTGGGTGTACATAAGGAAATGAAACCAGGATAACAAAGAGATATCTGTACTCCCATTTTTATTACAGCATTACTCACAATAGCCAAGACATGAAACAATCTTTATTCATCAACAGATGAATGGATAAAGAAGATATGATACTTGGCAAACACACACACACACTCACACACACACACACACACACACACACACACACACACACACACTGGAGTACTATTCAGTCATAAAAAAAAGAAGGAAATTCTGCCATTTTGCAACAACATGGATGTACTCTGAGGACATTTTTCTAGGTGAGATAAATTAGACAAGTACTGTATGATCTTATTTAATGTGGAATACAAAAAAGTCAAACTCATAAAGATGGAGTAGAATGGTGGTTACTAGGACCTAGAGGGTGGGGAGTTGGGGAAATGTTTAAGAAGAATTAGGGAGAGGTTTAAGGATACAAACATGCAACTGGTAGATATGTTCTAGAGAACTGATACAAAGCATAGAGATTACAGTCAATAATAGTGTATTACAAACTTCAAAGTTGCTAACAGACTAGATCTGAATTGTTCTTACCATAAAAACAAATGGGTAAAGGGGAGGTGACAGAGATGTCAGCTAATGCCACGGTGCTAATCATATTACAATATAGAAATATACCAAACCAACAGGCTATACACCTTAAACTTACACAATGTCATATGTTAATTATACCTTAGTTTTTTTAAAAAAAGAAATATGTTTGGCCAAATACTACTGCTGGGTATAGTTCTTTCACCAAAAGGTTCAATTATGAAATAAGTTTGTGAATCCTTAAGTAAATATAATTTTCTGCAAAAGTTCTCAGGGCCTTGTGATTGGTGAATCTCCAAAAAATGGATGGGATGTAACAGTCACCAAGCAACATTTACCACAAAATTTTTTATGGCACTTCTCGTGGGTAAAGTTGCACTAAGTGGAAAAGCATGAACAAGGAAGTGTTCATAAAGGCACATAGAGGTTAACTCCCATGTTTTAAATGAGTGAAAGAATGGTGGAGAAGGTTCCTCACCAGTAAGCAGAAAGAGGACAAAATTATACATAAAATGTACATATATATATTTTAATATGTGTGATTTAAAATAATGATACCTTAAACAGTTGACAAGGTTGACATGTGTATTGCTGAGGTTATATGCACATGTGCCTTTCCTTTCAGACTTGATCTATTGAATAAACAACCTTGTCCCAAAACAGGGGTGACTTTAAAGATGTTGGAATACCTAAATACTTTCTTTTAGTGGACATGACACTCAGCCATTACCATTCACTCACTTATTTGTTTAACCCCCATTAGGGTCATTTTTCCTTTGTCTCGCCCTGTCTCTGGTCCCTTTCAGTCCAGGCCAGCAGTGTTTATGCTGGTATAAAATTCTCAAAAACTTTGTAGGCCTCCTATGCAGTTTACTGGAGTCCAGGCCACCAGACAAAAGAATCCTCCATTGTTCTTTTCTGGAAAACTTCATCTCTACTTCTGGTGAGATGTTTGGTTGCATCCTTGAGTCCCACATCTTATTTCTCTAGCAAACAGTTGTCTAGCCACATCTTTGCATTCTCTTCAAAGTAAGTTTTCTTGTTTTCTCCAATGTGGATAGGCTGAGAAATCTCCAAATCTTGAAGTTCCAGGTGGTTGGTTTTTGCTTAATTATCCCTTCTTCAACTTATCTCTGTCTTGCATTTTACTATTAAACAATAAGAAGAAACCAGACCACATCTTGAACACTTGGCTAAAAAAATCTCAATTAAATATCCAAGTTCATCATTTACAAGTTTTACTTTCCACAAAATACCAGAACACAATTCAACCAAGTTTTCCAGCACGTTATAACAAGGATGGCCTTTCCTGCAGTTTCCAGTAGTATATTCCTCATTTCCTTCTGAGTCTGCGCCAGGCGTTCATTTAAGGTTTATATTTATGCCAATAGTTTCTTGTAGGATATCTAAGCTTTTTCTATCATGCACTTCTAAACTCTTCCAGCCTCTGCCCATTACCCAGTCCCAAACTTACATTCACATTCTCAGATATTTGTTAGAGCAGTTCCCCATGCCTGGCAAGAAGTCTGGATTAGTTTGCTAGAGCTATTATAAGAAAGTACCACAAAGGGTGGCTTAAACAACAGAAATGTGTTTGTCTTATAGTTTCAGAGGCTAGAAAGTCTAAAGTCACAGCACTGGCAAGGTGGTTCCTTCTGAGGGATATAAGAGAAGGATCTTTCCCAAATCCCAAGAAGGATCTTTTTGGTTTGTAGATGTTGTCCTCATATTCCCATGGCATTCTCCTTGTACACATCCAGTGTCCAGATTTTCCCTTTTGTGAGGACAGTCAGATTGGATTAGGGGCCCACCCTACTCCACCCTACTCTCATCTTACCTTAATTACGTCTACAGCGGCCCTATTTCCAAATAACTTCACATTCTGAGGTATGAAGAATTACTTTCAACATACAGATTTGAGGGAGATAAAATGCAGCCCATAGCAGTTTGACCAAAATTCTGTGGTGGTCATTTGTGATGGTCACCAAATAATTCTGGCTCTCCTGCTGGGCACATGGCAGGATTGTACTTCTAGTCTCCCTTTTGGGTGGATGGGACTTGTCAAAAAGAAAACCACAGGCCCAAAATAGAGTCACTTATGCTAGGGCAATCTCCAAATGGGGGCTTAATAAACCTAATTGTAGTTTCAACCTCCCCCAGAAATTTAGTCCGAAATTTTCTCGTCAGCACCAATGAGGCAGTCTGTCACATGGGACCTTCTCCCAAAAGATGAGCTAGTCTGCATCATAAGACACCCTAGCTCTTCCCACTAAGGGAAGGTGACCTTGTATTAAACAATCCTTTTTTTTTTGTTTTGCTAATAACTGCTTGCCCCACCCTCCTTCCTATAAAAATCTTCCCTTTTATACAATTCCTAGGAGCATTTGTCTACATGCTAGATGGGTTGCTGCTCAGTTCATGGATCACTTAATCAAGCCAGTTAGATCTTCAAATTTACTAGGTTGAATTTTTTTTTTTTTAACAGAGCATTGACTAGTTTGGCACTGTGAGTTTTGAGCAGAAGTTATTTGTGTAAGTCCTGGAATGAGTATATAATTGCCAGTGCAAAACACTCAAGGGCTGTCTTTTCCTTTGGCTAAAATGGCCAACAATACTCCAGCAATGGCTATTTGCCTGCCTGGGTTCCTGAGTAAGTGTCATGAGCAGAGGCCCTCTTTCCACATATAATTGATATGTAGTGTGAGTGTGAAATAAACATGGGTAGTTTTAAACCACTGAGATTACCCAGTTACTTTCTACTGTAACAAGATTTGGTCTATCCTGACTAATGCAAACTTTTTATATTCTATCATAATACAGATAGGTGCCAAGTAGATGCTTAAATTAAATCAGCGAACTATTTTTGAGTGTCTACTATGGGGTGAAGCTATTGAGCATTAAAAAGATTTAAAAATATATGTTGTCTTTGCCCTCAAGGAATGAGAAAGAAAAAAGATGCGAATGGAATACAGTGTCGTTGATGTTCTGGTAAAGGAAGAGTAGCAGAATGACAGGGTAATGTTTTATATTGTGGGAAGAAACGGGAGGTGGGCAGTCACTTGACACTTCTAATGACATCTAGTGTTGGGTGAGCTAGAGAGGAGGAGGAAGAGATGGCACGAATGCACGTACCAGGTCACAACAGTGTCAGGGGAACAGCAAGTATCTGAGTGTGGACGGAAGCGTGAGGATGAAGAGGGGAGATGAGGTTAAGGCCAGAGCATGGAGGGCCATGTGTGTGGTTGGATTTTATCCTAAAAGCAATCAGAAATCATGGGAAGATTCTAAAGTGAGGAGGAAAACCACAGTTTTCCTTGTAGATAGATGGCACAGGTCATAAAGCTATTGCTTTTGTGCCCTGCACTATTTCCCCTCAGCCCACCTGACTTTAGTGTAGTTGGAATGACCAGCTCTGTGCACATTTTACCAGCTTAACTCCTCAAGTGTACACAGAAATGTTTCTTCACTCTTTTTCACAACTTTTCTAAAGGCATGGAAAATATAACTAGCTAAGTATAGCAAGGGAGTCAGTGTAGTTGGGGCCACCCTCAACATACAGGAGGTAGTGGTTGGGAGAGAAATGTTCCAGCCTGTCACCCTTTGAGGGACCATTCTGACATGCATATTCTATGTGTTTGTTCAGCGGGTCCCCAGCAGAGCTGAGTCCCAGTACCCACATTACCAACGAACTTAATAACACACCCTTGACTGATTTCCCTTCCGTGACTATCTGGCTATCGCAACATCTTCACTGTAGCTCACTGGGGTCACCTCTCAAATACTTGCAAGCAAATTTGTGTCTCAGGCTTTACTTTCTGGAGGATCCAAATTAGTATAAATAGGAAAGTCAAGTAAGATGTGTTATTTGTTAAAGTTTTTTTTTTTAAAGGTAAAGCCATGATTTTCCTACAAATGTAAAATGAACACGTCAAAGATTTTATTTAACTTATTAATTATGAGGGAACCAGTAAGATGTTACAACTGGTTCAAAGGAGAATTCAAAGTACTACACAGAAAGTTCAATTATGATTAGTGAATTGAATTTACAGATGCAAACAAGCTGTTTTGTTTTTGTTTTGTTTGTCTGTTTCATGTTTTTTTTTTTGAAGCAGGAAGAGGTCAGTTGTTCCTTTACCAAGCAAAGTCATTTGCACGTGTGGGGACCGGGTCCATTTATATTGCTCTAAGTTATCTACACTTAAAGAGCTTTAGATAGGTCAAAGAGAATAAAAGGTAGAAATAACCTTGGAGGGTGCCAGGTAGGACACTCAGTGACTTATTTGTTTATTTGGTGCATTTCAAAGCCTTTTACAACTTTTTCGTACAGATGAAAGTAAGGAAAATCAGCAAAGAAACCTCAGTAGTAATTAGTTTAATATCTACATGACAAAAAACAAAAAACAAGTGCTTAAAGTAATTGAAAGAGGGATAAACTAAAGGTGACTCTGGAGGATAGAAAAAAAAGTGCCCTGGACTGACTAAATGTGGGCATGGAAGATGGAGGATTGGGAGGTAACACCATGTTTGTGAAACGTGATTGAAATTCCCATTTATTGAACTGAACTGAATAATGGAAAATTATGGGAGTAGAAAAAGTTTGAGAACATTTGTGGGGGAGAAGGGTAGCTGTTGGTAACCAAATGTGGTATTACCAACATCTCACTGCTTTTGTCAAGGTGAAGAGATTAGGAAGTGGGAGGCAGTGTAGCTTCATAGCTAAGAGCACAGGTCTTGGAATCAATCAAACAAGGGTTGAATCATGATTTACCACTTCCTGGCTAAGTGTTGTTGAGAAGTTATGTTGCCATTCTGAGATGGAGTAACATTTTGTTTTTCAAAGTTGATGTGAGGATTAACTGAACTATTGTTCATAAAGATCTTATCTTGCTAAATCCTTAGCACATATGTATCACTTAATATATAGTGCTGTTGTTATTTATTCAGGATTGCGGGGAGTATTTTGGGCTCTGCCTGGAAGCACAAAAGGTCTGCAATCCTACTGTTCCAGTATTAACAACACTAAACCCTCTATGTGGATTTCCCTAGCTGTTAAACAGGGACACAGTTATAGTCTGCAATTACCTTTGTCTTTGAAAGTGTTTTACTTTTCTTTAGTTAAATTAGATTTATATGAAGTCAGCATTTATCTGAAGATAGGGGAAGGAGCCATCACTAAGATGCCTAGTTTAATGTGAATCATTTGCTGCTGCCAGCTCATAAGGAGAAGCCAATGACATTTTAAAATTTAAGCTGAAACTGTAGGGTCAAACTGATTTATTTAGTCATTCCTGATAATATTCCCTCTTCCCCCATTTATCATGGCCATTTACAGTTTTGTGTTGGAAGAAGATTTGACTTGATGAAAAGATTGTGAATATCATACAAGGGAAGGGTTTCTTGGTACCTATATATGCCTTGGTCAAAAATGAATGCTTCTCAGGCTTAGAGTTTTGCATTGTCTGCCTCTTATGTGTCTTTTTGCCTTCACAGAAAAACAAACTCTCCCAAGCTATTTCAAATCTGATTGGTCTTTGCCTTCTTTTAAAAGCTGCAAAGTGCTTTGACTCTAGAAAAGGAGTTCCCAGTATTGCTGGCACAGTGATGAGGATGTTGATGATGGTTCTGGTGTTAATTATGGCAGAGGATTATGATAACTCATGTTTATATACAGACACGTTCTCTCATTCTTTCTAGGTGTTATTCTCCTTTTTCTCAAGAGATGTGTGTCCAGCCCATCTAGTATTGCATTAATTCTTGGGTATCCTGAACTGGGATGGTAAGAGGAACATGAATCTGAGGACAAAAGAAAGGAAAAGAATAAAGAGAGACATTTTCCCCAGATGAGAAGAGGTTAGAGATGAACAGTTCTTAAGAGAAGGCGTGACAGCTCATTACTCAGAGTAGACACTCTAGATCCTGTATGTGCTGGCGGGAGGTGCAAGGGTAGAGCAGACTTCAGGCATGGGAGCCCCCGTTCTCACCAAAGCTTCTTATGAGCCAAGTATGACTCAGAAACAGCAGAGCCTGGTTACTGAGGAGCCAGGACAATGGGGAGCCAGTAACCAGCAATGATAGAGGGGCTTTCTTACTGCTTTACTGCTGGGAAGATCTTAGGGCCTTTGGGTACTGGGTATTTTGTGTGTGTGTGTGTATGTGTGTGTAGGTAGGTAGGTAAGATGGAACCCTGCTAACTAGAATAGGATTTTGAGCTTGTTTAAATAAAACAGAGATGTATAATATTCCTCGAATCTTTACACTTGGACTAAGAGTTGAGTGACTATATAAGGACAATGATGATAACAAAATAAGAGTTGTTGTTAGTTTCAGGGGCTATTCATCCCAGTAAAACATAATGGTCTTACAACAACCCCTAGATAGCTGTTACATAGAAATACAGGAAACCGGGCAAGTTAAGTTGTGCAAGCCAGGAAGTTCTAAAGCCGGGACTAAATCTGGGTTTGTTTGATCCTAGAGTTTCTTTTGTAACAAGAGCAGGAACGTTCACATCTGACCTCAAAGTTGGCTTTTGCAGGGCAGATAGACAGCTGGTTAGGCTGTGGGATTCAAAAGCTGAGCAAAGATGCCCCCAAAGAAAAGTCTTTTCCTCTGAGGTTTATATTTCTGGATAATAATGCTAGTCCAGGGTGAGTGAGGATGTGAGCTACTTTCTCCGAATTGGCCCAAGCACAGATAAGGATTAGATGTTTATATCCAAACGAGCTGTGAGGCCGCAGAGGACTCAGCAGAGTGAGGAAGGAGCAAGGACAGAAGTTGTTCTGACAAACAGTGCGGGCAGGACACCATCTCTATTTAGCAAATGGGTCCTGGGAATTATGGGCCTACTTCACAGTTCTCAAAAAGCTGACTGTCCTGTGACCACCTTGAAATTTCCTGGTGCCTCAGGAAGCCTAAAACGCTGTGAAACTAAAGTTTGGGAAAGGTGACAAAATCTTGGCAGAATATGAGAGCTCGAAGGGATCTTAGAATCGTGTCCTCCAATTGTTTGCCAAATTCTAGATGAGGAAGTTTTCCAGCTAACCTATCCTATCGAGAGGCCAGAGAACCTGAGCAAAAGAGACAAAAAGAGCTCTTTTGGTGGAAGTCGGGTTGGGAGTCTAGTGTCTTGTCCTTTCTTTATCCTGCCTTACCCCTTCTTCAAAAGCGTGGGTCTGTTCAACCCCAAAGTGTGCATGGTACTAGAAGAACATAGTTTGAAAAACCACTATGGTCCCCACACCTCATTTTTATGTGGGCAAACCTAGTGCTGAAAAGACAAAGTAACTGGCTAGAGGCCTTGACCCCACTTCTCTTGATCTCTGAGTCCATGTTTTCATTTACCTTTTTACTAGGTAGATTTTCTACACACTTACCTATCTCTTCATCTCTTCTATATTTCACTGGCCTCTCAGAAGTAAGTTGATGTTTCTGGTACTATGATAGTAACAGCAGTTCATCCAGAGCCTCTTATGTGACAGGATACAGGAGTGATTTATCAACATTTTCATAATCTCACATCCAAGGTAAGAGCTATGTTTTATCCCCATTTTATTGATGGGAATTGAGTTCAGATAAAATGACTAGCTGAAGATTACAAAGAAGTTGGTTCAGGAGCTAGAATTTGCATATAATCCTTCTGCTGACCCCGAAATTTTCATCCTTCTCATGGTATCTCATGGAGCATGTTTCATGTTCCAGACTTTGCTTTCAAAAAGTCCATCTGAATAAAGACCCTGTAACTCTAAAATTCAGTCCATGTTAAAAAAAATGCACAGGCACACATACTTATTCACTCATGGTGATCATACAGCTTCATAAAAAAATCAATTGAACAGTTTCAATTTCCTTAATTGAATTCACTGGACAAGTCTATCAAAGTAGTTCTAGAGCCCTGTGAAACCACAGCCTCTGTACTTGAACAGACAGTGAACAAAATCCTCTGGGGAGCAAAGGACAGGAGAGAGGTAGAGGGAGGGAAGATGCCGCCCTGGAAAACATTGCAGTTCTGAGCTCGGCGCTTACTCCACAGGGGTACCAAGCAAGATGAGAAACTGACCCTATATGTTCAGTGGGAAAATCAAAAAGTAGGCCAAGTGCACATTAGTTAATATTAAAGTGAGAGTCACTGGAATTGTTTCTGCAAATCCCTCACTCACTGGTCTAATTAGGGAAAACGGAGGATCCCAATGTATCAGTAATTTCACACCAGTGTAAAGCATTGGAGTTACATAAATGTTTACCTCAATAATCCAGGCATGGGGTTATGCCTGCCTCTGAGCACTTTGTGAAAGAGGAGGGGGGACATGAGCGACCACCTGAGGTTAGTGAACTTGCTCCCAAAATAAGGAAATAAAAGCTAACCACTGGTCATCAGTCACTCTCAGCATCGTAGAAAATAATATGACTCCCACAAATCCCATTTTCTGTTTGCTACCTAGCAGGCAGCTTCTCTCCCACTCAGAACCCACTCTCAAGTTTGTCAGGGGTGTGTATGCAGAGCACTGATCATTGATCATTTATGGCTAGGCAGCTCTAGGATATAAGAAATGAATTGTCCCCTCTGTCTCTTTTTCCTCTTGTTTATGTTTAATTGTTTTAAAATACCACCGGAAACGCATGCAGTAAATGACTACTGAGAACAGCATCACTCATCATCCCAATATTTTTTGTTCCCAGCTTTGTGCAATAATAATGCGTATTTGCATAGCTCTGTACAATTTACACAACTCTTTTACCAGCATCAATTAATTACATTCTCATATGACTACTTCTGGGAACCAGGCAGGGCTTTTAAGCTGGAGATGTAGAAACTCACTCTCAGACAAGTTCGTTAACTTTCCCGAGATCACACAGCTAGCTAATGAGTCATCAAGCCGAAGTTAGAGCCCCAGGTCTTTGACTTCTAATTCAGCTGTTTCCCTCACCACGCTGCTCCATTTTCTTTGTCACTGTAACATTAGTTTAGCCTGTCTTCCTGTTAATTGTGTCTCTCCACATGAATCCATTTTCCAGACCACGATAATGTAGAATTTCTTTTTCAATCCTCCCTGAGCGATTTTCCAATAATTTTTAAATACTCATCAACAAAACATCCTGCAAGGTTATTAAGTCCTTCACAAGCATAGGAGAGGGCCACTTTACCAGCAGCCAAAAAATGCATTAATTTATTCTTCTGTGTGAAGTAAGTTAAAAATAATATGTTCACCGGAGCTAGTGGAAACATGTTGACATTATTAAGGTTACAACACATTTGAAGTTACCTTAATTGTAATATTGAGCAAATTAAAGATTATCAAGTACAGTGTCCCTGAACAACCTGGAGCAGCATCTTTTCCCATTTGACTAATTGCTGTGACACTTGAGATCTCAGTGTGATGTTTTCCTCCACACAAGTGTGCAAGTGGAGGCCACCACATCTCTTTAAATAAACAGGCAGATGTGCTTAAATAATAAATCAATTTATCAGGAGACGTCAGAGCGGCAGCCTAGGTCCTGAGGCTCCACCACAAGCATCCTCTGGCGACTGAACAAAAGGGAGGTAGTTGCAATTTTTGCCTCACTGATCACATGTGAAAAGGAGAGGTTGTTCTTCCTGCTTTACCTGCAAGGGAGCCCGGGAGAGGGTGATATCCCCAATACTGCTATAATGGAGTTGGCAACCTTTTGCTACCAGGTTGCAAATATTTTAGGCTTTGTGGACTGGATGATCGGCGTTGCAACCACTCATTTTGTGGAAGAAGTGAGAAAGCCCAAGACAATAAGTAGACAAATGAGCATGGCTGTGCTTCAGTTAAACTATAGTTTCAAAAACAGGAAGTTGCTGGGTTCGGCCAATGGGGGCGCTGTTGGTGGCCCACTGGTAAGGTAGTGGGTGAAGCAGTGACCTGGGGATCAGGAAGAGAGAGGCCCAGGCCATCTTTGAAGCAATCATGCTGTCTGCCTGCAGACAATTCACATGCATCCCTAACCTTCCCCTCCTCCAAGGTCATTTCTGTCTCTCACCATCTGAGACAAAAACTTTCTCTTGAAGAACAGTTAGGACCCAGAAGGTGGTCTAAGTCAGATATGACAAATTTAATTGGCTGCAGGTCATGTCTTGGTTTGAGTTCCCCAAAACAGGCTCTGAGGCAAGGATTTGGGTTCAAGTAATTTATTTTGGAGATGATCCCATGAAACGTGAAAGTGTAGGGAGATGAGTCAGCAGAGTGAAGAGAGTTAATAAATTGTGCTAATGGGTTACCATGGTGGACAACCGGGACGACATCCTTCTGGGGCCTCTCTGAGAGACCACCTGGAAACCCCTCATAATTCTCTCACTGAGGTGGCAAGGAAGCTGGGGACTTTATCCAATAACGTCCCTCTCACATTGGTTGATACTTAATGGGGTGGTGAGTCACCTCTCTGGCACACCTGGCCTGGTCCACAGGTATGCCAAGTGCACTCCAGTGGGAAAAGAATGGCCTCAGGCAGAGAGACACAGGAAGCCATCTGAACCATCTGAGGGCAGCCTCTGGGGCAGAGCAGGGAATTTGACAGCACCTGCTACATACGGGTCCCATGAAGGAGCATGAATGAGTGAAACAGGCCCATCAAGGGGACAACAGGGAGTTGTGGAGACTGTGCCAAATTGGAGAGCACACGTTCAGTCCAAAGGCATTATTGATTTAAGCAGATTGTACTAGTCAGGGTCCTCCAGAAAAATAGACCCAATAGGATGTATATGTGAGGAGACTTATTATAGGAAATGGCTCATGCAATTATGGAGGTTGAAAAGTCCTGCAGTCTGCTGCCTGTAAGCTGGAGAACAGGAAAGCTGATGGTATAATTCAGCCCAACTCTGAAGGCCTGAGAGCTGTGAGGGCTGATGTCCATGGGCAGGAGAAGATGGCTGCTCCAGTCCAAGCAACGAAAGCAAATTCACCCTTCCTCTGCCTTTTTGCTCTATTCAGGCCCTCAACAGATTGGATAATACCCGCCCACATTAGTGAGGGTGATCTTTGCTTAGTCCACTGATTCAAATGCCAGTCTCTTCCGGAAACACCCTCACGTTCACATCCAGAAATAATATTTTACCAGCTATCTGGGCATCCCTTAGCCCAGTCACGTTGACACAAAATTAGACATCACAGATGTTTCAATTTTTCAATAGCAGTCAGGAATTCAGATTTTTATGTAAAATGCTTCTTATTTTTAAATCTTAGCAGCTAATTCAACATTTGGAGCACACAGTGCTTGCTAAAGAAAAGGAAAATGTCAGGGCTAAGAGGCCTGTAATGATGAGATCCTTTTGTATCAGCATAAAAGCCAAGGACCACACACTTCCCAAGTGAATAAATGAATGGATATAGTAGGTTCAGCTATTTCAGAACCATTCTTTTCTCAGTGCTTTATCTACAAACCTTCTGTTTCTTACTTGTTTGGGTTGCTGGTCTGAATCTTTATTGACCCACTTACTAAAGCCAGAAAAGAGATATTTTAGGTTTTTTTTCCCTAGTCCTCTTGTAATTGCCAAGCACTTCTTTGTTTTCTTTTCTGGGTGCCCCTACATTCTTTTTGTTTCCATTCCTCATGCCTCTGTTACCTAAATTCAAGATCTCATCTTTTTTTTTTCTGTTTTGTGGCCTTATCACTTTTTCTAATGGCATAGGCTGTGCACAGAGAACACTGCAGCTGGTAGCGTTGTCTTCAACCTGTGTTTCAAACTGCAAGTAAGTTACTCTCTCTGAAACACTTATGTGATCCAATGGCTTCCCAATTTACAAATCTGTAGGGGAATCTCCACTGTCTAATTATGAGCAAAAAGTATACATCCTTGGCATAGTTGGTAATGCACACACCATTATATTTAGTTCCATTTGCTGTGCCTCTGCCACCTTGCGGGACATATCTGGCCAATTGTTCTCCACGATCTTTTGCCCACTGGTGTGCAGTCTCACTGGAAACAGGACACCTTCCTCCTCATTCCACCCAAATCCATGTAATCCATGTGCACACACAGTCTCCATCTCTAAGTAGCTGAGAATAACCTGGGGTTTTCTTGATACCAGAGAAGAGAAAGACCAATCTTCTATGTGGAATATAAAGAACTAGTTTTCTTGATGCTTATAAACATCAGGCACCTTTCCCACACATTGCCATCTGTCACCATACGCCTCCTAATCCACTCCACTCCCATCACCATAGCAGTCTACTTTTCACAATTAACAAATAGAACAGGGATTGAATGTTTGTTCCAGTGTTTCTCTTTAGGGATCCCACAAAATGGCTATTTCTTGAAGCTTGAGGTATCTTTGAACTTGAAAAGTACACCTGCCAATTAGCTCTGTAACAGTCCCCAGACACATCCAGGTGCTCAGACACGGAGGCACCAAGTGTATCACTTAAATCTATGCATGTCCTCCCCAGGTCTGGGACCCACACATCACATTAAGAGGAGCATTACAGTTACATAAATCTGACATAATAAATGTGGACAGAAGGAATGATCTCTCCATCTGACTATATTCTAATCACAGAGACTATTCAAACAAACCAAAGCAAAAGGAAATGTGGAGTGCTAGCAGACATTTAAATACCAACAGAAAGTTGTGAGAGAACCATAATCCATCATAAAGGTGGTAAACAGGGGATCTCAAAGGTTCAGAATGACATCTAAACACATGAGGCAGCAGTCCACGGCCTTAAAAAGTACAAAACGTAAAAGAGATTGGAAGTGGGCCTGAAATCCTTTGTCTCTGAAGTTGGGATATTTCCTGTTTCCATCTGAGTGTCCCCTTTTTTTAAAGGACCAGTGCTACAATACGTACGTAGAATGCCCCTTCCGTTCTCTACATGAGTCAGTGTGCCAGACTGACCTCTAGTGTAAATGTTCTCCATTATCTACAGTTTGCTTTTTTCTTCATTACCTAGTCCTTTTAAGCCTTGCTGAGAACTTTATAATACTCACCACACTGCTGTTACACATTCAGTCATCTCCCCACTAGACTGTGAACTCTTCCAGAGGGAAAACTCTGTTTTTCCTATCTGTGAATTACCAATATCTCAAATACCTGATCTTCAATACAAGCCCGTGGAATGAATGAGCAAACCAGTCTGTAGGTGAAAGGCTAGTGGCCCTCAGGGCTACATTACCCAGCAGGAAAACAAGCAAAGGTTTAGGATACCAGCAAAGCAGAGGCACCAAAAAATTAGAAAAATGTTTTGAAAGATTTTATTTTATGATCTTATTAAAAAGTACCATGGGAGAAATCCCAATGTTATTGGATTTCCTTACTCTTGTTTTACAGTTCAGAATTGCTTTTATATTATTTTGAATTACATAGGGAAACGTATCATCTTTTCAAAGCTTAAGATCTTAAAAAATCTAAATTCATCTCTAAGTCTCCTTTTTTTCTTTTATCTTTTAACAGTTTAGCCCATTCACCAGCTATGAAGCAACTACTATGTAACAGACCTTATGCCAAGTGCTAAACATTTAAAGGAAAAAATATTCACCACTTTCATTTATATCTGCTTCAATATTGTACTTCAGTAAGGTACAGGTAACATTTTCCTTCTATCCAATATTTCGAAGAAGACCCTCAAACATTTTCTTCTAGAGTACCAATCCTTCAAGAGACTAACTCTAAAATTTTGCCTTGTAAAGCATCCAACCCCTAACCAGGAGGAGATTGCAAGTTTGTAAATGAATTTGATGGCGATCACAACTTTTCTCAAAATATAGGAATACATCTGTCATAATAAAAGCACTTAAGAACTCATTTTGGCTCTCTGAAATATTTATTGCGACAAACCCAAACTTGTCCAAATTTTTTGCTTTTAATTCTGCTCCCCAAGAAGCATAACTATTTGTTATTATTGCTGAGGAGAAAGAATATGATGCAGAGATATAAATGGAAGGGACTTGTTTCCTTAGGTGCCTCGAGCAATGAAAGGAAAATATGAGATAGTAATCTATGACCACAGTGCTTTTCAGCGTGCACGTGAAGAATGCTAACACTCTTGTCAATTTCAGTTGATTAATGCGCCAACCCTTTTTGGTTGATAGAGGTTCTTAAAAATGTGCAGGTGTTTCTGTATGGGAAATTGTTTTGTTTTGGTGAAGGAAAGAGGTGGTTCAGAGAAAGGATTTTGATCCCTAACAATGCGCTCAAAGGCACATGCTAGAAGAAGGTACCCAGCCCTATCCCTTTTTCACATTACAGGGAGCTGGGCGCATGAGACTGGCACATCAGTCATGGTTTCCAGTGGATTGATCACAGTCTGGAAGTCATGGATCACAGTGTGCATCCATTAGCTCAGACCCAACTGGTTTATTTCTAAGTCCTAAAGACCAGGTAACAGAGAGCATGCTCAAGCTATCCAGGCTGGCGACAATGAGGCCTAACTCATAGTTTAATGCCTTTTAAAAATAAAATCTTATTTCTAACACTGGTTAGCAGGATATGTGTACAAAATTGGAAAGAAAAGTAGAACAGAATTTTCATTCCTTTTGTTTGTGATGAAAGCTGGGTTTCTTTAGGACAGCCATCTTTCAGCTCCTATATTCATCAGCTTTGTTGATCTCAAGACACAGATAAAGAAAATGTAAATCCAACTTTGTCGATTTAAAAAAATGATGTATGGGTGAGTAGGTAAGATAAAATGGATTATCCTACATAATCTGCTTCCCTAATATAAAGGGGAAGCTGGAAATGGGGAAAATGATAGTAGTGGTCTTAGAAGAAATAAGAGGAAAGAAACATTTTTAAGTGCCTACTATGTGCCAGGCACTGTCTTTTTCATAATCTCAACTCTGAAGTAAAATTAACCTCTATTGTACTGGTGGAGAATTGATACTGAAATAAGTTGATCAAAGATGCATAGTTACCTGACAAGTGGTAATTCAGATCCAAGAGATATATGGCTCATTTCCTTGTTTCGGTATGCCTCTGTTGAGCACAGGGGCTATAGCCAGTGTTTCTGATATTTAACAGAACAAACAAAAAACACTGTGGTTTTGATTTGTCTTTCTCTCAGCATTAGTGTTGCTGAGTATCTTTTCATATACTTGTTGGCTATTTGTATGTTTTATTTGGAAAAATGTCTACTCAGTTCCTCTACCCATTTTTAAATCAAAGTGGGTTATTTTTTTGCTAATTAGTTGTATGAGTTCACTATATATTTTGGATATTAATGCCTTATCAGATGTGTGGTTTGAAAATATTTTCTCCCATTGTATGGATTAATTTTTCACCCTTTTGATCATTTCTTTTGCTGTGTAGAACCTCTTAGCCTGATATAGTCCCATGTATTTATTTTTACTTTTGTTGCTTTGCTTTTCATGTCATATTCAAAAAAGTTGTTGCAAAGACCAATGTCAAGGAGCTTTTTCCTATGTTTTCTTTTAGGAGTTTTATGGTTTCAGGTCTTATATTTAATTTTTAATCCATTGCAAATTAATGTCTGTGAGTGGTTTAAGATGTGTGTCATGTTTCATTCTTTTGCGTGTGAATATACAGTTTTTCCACCACCTTTTATTGAAGGGATCATCTTTTCCCCAGTGAGTATCCTTGACTCACTTGTCAATTATTAGCTGTCTGTATGTTCATGGACTCATTTCTGGGCTCTCTTCTATGTGTCTCTTTTATGCCAATGCCATGCTATTTTGATTACTATTGCTTTGTAATGTAGTTTGAAATCAGGAAGTGTAATGCCTCTAGCTTTGTTCTTCTTTCTCAGGATTGCTTTGGGTATTTGGAGTCTTTTGTGGTTCCATATGAATTTTTGGATTTTTTTCTATTTCTGTAAAAAGTGCTGCTGGAATTTTGATAGAATGTGCATTGAATCTATAGATGGCTTTAGTTAGTATGGACATTTAATATTAAATGTTGAGAGTGGGAACACTTGTATTGTTCCTGATTTGTCTAAGGAAGACCTTCAACCTTTCACCACTGAGTATGATGTAACTGTGAGATTGTTATAAATGGCTGTTATGATTTTGAAGTACATTCCTTCTGCACATAATTTGTTGAGAGTTTTTACCATGAATGCATGTTGAATTTTGTCAAATGATTTTTCTGCATCTATTGAGATAATCATATGATTTTTATCTTTTATTCTATTAAGGAAATGTTTCACATTTATTGATTTGTGTATATTGGGCCATCCTTGAATCCCATATATGATCCTTTTAATTTTGTATTTCATTATAAATAACTGTGATTCTTTGTCTTGCCTATTCATTGTTCCCAGTTGGCCTTCTCATAATGGGGACTGAAGTCAGGAATGACTTATGTTGCTATCTTGATGACATCACTGTCAATGTTCTCTGTAGCCAGGATGGTCCAGGGGCCTCAGCAGCAAATCATTTTTAGGGTGAGGTTGATATCCTGTCATATCTTCTCTAACAAGTTAAGGTTTCCATCCTGATGTGTTTAGCAGGCAGGGCAATTTTGCATGCCAGTAATAACAATGAGCTATTCAAGGTCACATAACTAGTAAGTCACAAACCCAAAGAGTCAAACTGAGGTCTGGTTTATTCCAAATACCACACTCCTAACATATTTTGCCAATACTGATGATGAACCTGATACTAACCACTGAGAACACACCACACACACACATACACACATTTTCCATCTGAAAATCATCCAGAAGGACACATTCCTTTTTCTGTTTTTCCTGAGGATATCTCTAGAACTGTGCTACCAATATAGTAACTACATGCCATGTGTGGTTATTCCAATTTAAAATCATTTAAATTAAAATATAGTTCCTCAGTCACACTAGTCATATTTCAAGTATTAGCAGCCACAGTAGCTTATGGCTACCATACCGATCTGCACAGAAAGAGAACATTCCCATTGCCGCAGAAAGTTCTTTTGGACATTGCTGCTCAATGTATTCATCTGATATTCTTTGTAAAGAGAACTGGTAGTAACAGGTCATGTAATGTAGTCTCATCACATGCCACTAGTAAACACCTTTTTCTAAGAATAAGCACCTGCTTTAGCTAAAAAAAAAAAGCTTTAATTCATTCACACACATGTTTATTCATTTAACATTTTTCTTGAGTATTTACTATTTGCTTGGCTCTGTGATGAATCAACAGAGCACAGACAGGGTCCCTTTCCTATGAGCAGCTCATAGGCTAATGCTGGAGACAAACGTAAAACACGTAATTTCTATACAGTCTGGAGTGTGTTGGAACAGAAGTGGGTGCTGTGGGAGTGGGACATCAGAGAGTCCCTGATCAGTGACAGCATCATCAATGTCGGAGTCACTCAGGCTAGCTCTGTGTTCTTTGAACAATCCAACAGAACTTCCCTTCGACAAGTAACTCGATGGGAATTGCATAAATTTCCCCTTGCCAGTCCATGATTGAGGTGCTGTCCTCAGAGTTGTTTCTCTTTCTTTTCATTGTTGCAGAAAATGGCACCACACAGCTGCACAGAATGCTGTATCCCACAGCAGGTGGGCATTGCTGTTTTTTCCTCCTTTACAGCATAAGATATTGTCTTAAAATCACCCCCTGAGACACAGGAAGCCAAATACAAACAGACTTAGATCAGACGGGCCTCCCACTTGTCCCCAATAAATCATTTGAAATTAAGAGCACTTCCATTTGGAGCCAAGGAACATGAGAATGCTAGAGGGCAAATGCCAGGCTACATGAGAGGATGTAAGAGCTGGCCCACAGGCAAGGTTGAAGCTCCACATTGTTCTGCATTAAGATGCCACTTTTATTATAAAGGAGAGTGAGCAATCTTCATCAGAGTCTGTGTGTGTTGGGTTGTGGCTTTAAATAAATAATTCCTAGCGCAATGTTTCAGTTTCCCTTGTCTAGTTAGAGTTGCAAAGGGGAAAATAAAATGGCAAAATTGTACCACTGGATTACCCCAAGGAATGATCTTAATATTTGACTTGCAAACTCTGATTAATACTGCATAGGTAATGCTTTTTATGGAAGGCAGGGACAGCAATCCACGTGTTGTTTGGAAAGTCACAAAGTCAAAGCCAATTACGCAGGAAAAGAATCTGAAGAGTTCCCCTTTGGGATCAAAGAGTCACAGTGGATAACTGAAGATTCTGGAATTCCTCCTTTGAGAAAAGGGAGCCATGAGCATCAAGGAGAAAAGAATCATCTCATTGTTTTGGGAAGGTGCTCAGGTGGTAGTATTTCCTCCAACAGATCATGGAGTCTGCTTCACATTTTAGTTGCCACCAATTCTGAAGCTCCTTTGCATATAAAACATCTGGAATGAGCAAAACTAATTTGAATCTTCTTTTTTATAAAATGTTAGCTGGATTAAAGGATCAGGTAGCTGGTTCCCTTACAAGATTCACTGGAGGGAAGTCAGACAGAGAATGAGATAAAATCATCAGGCCCGTCCCACACTGGCAACTGTTCCTGTGTAAACTCATTCTCTAAAAAGAAATATTGATCTGGCAGGTTCCTTTCTGCAGCTCCAGACTTCACAGCGATCTCTAACTGTAGCTACACCTGTGACGCTCTTATCTTCCCCAAATTTCTTAGGCCCTCTGATCCTCATCCTCACCACAGCCCTGCGGTGTCCTACTTTAACACCTGGGTAGGTAGGTCACTGCTACAATTCAATCACTGATCTATTTTCTGGGTTGCTTTCCCCCATCCCACCTTTATGATGAAAACAACATCAGGCAAAAAACAACAATGGAACCATTTGTGTATCTAAAAGAGAAGTTGTTCATAAGTTTATCTTTAAAAATTCATAACAAAACGATTTACAGCCGGCAGGAATCTTAAGACCCTGCAATTAATTCTAACTCCTTCATTTAGTAGAAAATGAAACTGAAACCCAAAGAGGTAGAGGTGTCTACAAGGTCCTGTACTTACTTAATGACTGTGCTCAGGCTTAGAATCCAAGACTTTTCATTTCTAGTACGTGGGTCTGTCTCTTATGATGACATTTTATTCCATTTTATTCATCACATAGTTATTGAGAAGCACCTATGAGAAGCATCCATGTTCTGGGAAAATAAAACGATGATCAATACACAACCTGGTCCCTAAGGGTTTACAGTTGAAGAGAATAAAAAATCATTACTATAAATAAAAGGCAGAGAGGTGGCCTCAGAAAGGGAGAGAGATATATGCTGAGGTTCAAAAGAAGGAAAAAAAAAATGGATAGAATTCTAGGGTTAAACAGAATTTGAAAAAACCAGGCTGTGCCATTTATTATCAAATTGTTTTGATATTATTTCAACCCCTGAAACCCAGCCTTCCATCTTTTGAATTAATCCACGGGCCCACGTTGGTGAGAGAGGAGTGTCCCTTCTACCAAGCCCCAGGCTGGCACGTGCCCCAAGAATACAGAGTAACTCAGGCACAACTCAGAGGCGCCCACCCTTCCTCTGTGTCCCCTTCCTTTTGCATGCTTCGTGGATCTTCACCATCATTTTTCTCCAACCGTTAAAGAAAGTCAAGTGCCTTGAGGATGATCTCTTTTATTCCATTTGCTGAGCATTTCATCACTAGTGGTTGCTGGGCTTTGTCAAATGATTTTTTTCTGCATCTATTGAGATAATCTGGTCAAACGTTTTTTCCTTTTCTAGTTAATGTGGTGAATTACACTGATCGATTTTTGAATGTTAAACCAGCTGTGAATAGGCTCTCCACAGACCTTCTGTGCCATTTTCCTTCCTTGCCCCTTCCTCGCTCCCTCCCCCCTTTCCTTTTCTCTCCTCCTCTGACTTCTCCTCCTCATGTGTTTTCCCAGACCACTTCTCCTGCCATTTGTTTTCATCTTCCTCTGGCTTATTGTGGGAAGTTCTCTAAAGGTCTCATTGTTTTATTCATTGTGGGTACATTTTCCTTGACACGCTCACTATTCTGAGATCTGTTTCTTTTACCCTCTGAGTTATAGTTGAAGGGTTGTGCATTTATGTGCTTTCCACAACTCTGTAGCCTACAACAGAAAGGGAGAGAAAGAAAAAGGAAGGAAGGGAAGAGAGAGAGGGAGAAAGTGCGTGAGTGTGCGTGTGGTGGGGAAACCATGGCTCAGTGGAGCTGTTTCCTCCCTTTGCAGGATGACCTGGACTCAGCCTTCTCCCCTGAAATGATGTTAAGTATCTGGTACTGAGGTTCACTTCACTACTCAGGAATGTATCCTCTTTCAGGAGATGTAACACTAAGCTTGACTCTTTCTGTTACCAGAATGGTGAGCCAAACAGCTTTTGACACTGGGGTAACACAGGGAGTTCTCTCCAGAGTCCCGTGAACTCTCTAGTGCACTTTCCTTCCAATAGAGGTGAGTGTGAGTTTGGAGGGCAAATATTAGGGAGAATTTTCAATGTTTTTTTAAAAAAATACATCTTCTTCCATTAATAGTGCTTATGAACTAGTGAGATTGTGAGTTGGGGAGTAGAAGAGTAGGAGGAGATGTATCAAACAAGATCATACTACAGCCTTCCCTTTCTTAGCGGTCACTTGTTGATTTTAAGACCATGAACTTGACCTCCTTTCTTGTCTTATAATTTGGTGACCTTTTGTTCGTTTGTTTTGAACCAAATTTTAAACTATTCCATTATGGATTTAGAGAGGTCTATGCTTTTGCTTCACTCTGACTTCTTTATACTGCATAGACTTTTATATTATTTTTGAAGGTAGAAAGCAGAAATACATGTGGGTTTTTTTTTTTTACAGTTTTCTATCCTTAAACAATTCAAAGTAATACAATTCAAAATAAAACATATGGCATGTACAAAAGGTCTTGTAATTAAGAGCTAGGCTCTTCTGTTTCATAGTCCAACAAGTAGAGTTTTTAGCAGTTTCTGTATATTAATTTGTTGATTTCTTTCATAATGTTAAATAATAAGAGCCCTTTATGATTTACTAAATTAGAAAATATGTATTGATTCTCCACCCCAAAAGAGCCACTGAAAAGGAAATGTTTCTAACATCAAAGTCTATTGGTATCCTGTCTTAGATTGGGTTCCTTAGAAAATGATTCTGAGAAAGAAGATTTATGTGTAGGAATTTTGTTGGGGAGTGCTCTTGGGAGTAACACCTGTAAGGACGTAAGCCATGCAGGATGGGGCAAAGGGGCAGGTTGAACTGTGGAGTAGAACCTCCACTCTGCAGCTGGAATCACCCATTAGAGTTGTTCTGAATTGAATACAGCAAAGAAGTTGGGCATTTTTACATCTACATCAGCCCAAGTGGGCTGCCTCTGAAGAGGGGCCTTAGCTTCAGGTGACACAGCTCCATTCAGCAGATGGCAACTCTTCGGATGGAACTAATTTGAGAACCATTAGCAGGCCACTCTCCTACTTGCTGGGGGAATGAGTGCCTGGGTCCCAGAGAGGGATCTGGGTAGCGTATGACAGCATTCACTACACTTCCTTCCATAAAGCTCCATGCAGGCATATTTAGATCACACATTTCTTGTACATGTTTGATTCTCTTGTTTCTAATCGACTTAGTTGTTCTTGGTAATAAAAGAAATACACGTTCACTTTATTTACCTCAGTGACATGCAGTCTAGTCTTAGATGAGCAAATCACATTTCTACTGTTTAAAAACTACTCCTTATGACATATAAACCCTGGCATTACTGATCTTCAGCATAAAGTGTGTTTCCTTTCTGAGCCCATTTTCATGAGAAAGGACCACTCATGGTTCAGTTTGAGCAATAATGAGGTTATCCCTCAACTGACTCTCATTAATGAATATTTTTATCCAAAGAAGAGACTCACAACACCATGCATAGTTCACTTTTTATATTTTTAGACATAGACTGGTTTATTTTAACATGATTTAGACATAACAAAATCTTTATCAGGAAGATAGATATATTCCTAGGTTATAGATGCAGAAAATGAAAAATAGAAGGTTAAGAGGTAGGAATTTAAAAGAGAATCATTTCAGCCCAAGTTAAAATGATTAAAAGTGGAACTATCCTGCCTGAAACCTCCTCAGTCCTCAACGCTGTCTATGACCCTGGTGCACCTGATACCTTAACCTGATGCCTGGGTTCTTGTTCACGAAACCGAAGAACGAGCTCCACAAACACTCAAGGTAGGAGAGCAAGGTACAGGCTTTTATTTAGAGATAAGTGAAAGGACAGAGCTCCTGGCTCACACCAGGAGGGGACAAGAGAGTCCGGGGTGGTGCTTTGTCTAGGGGTCTTATAGGTAGTTGAGGATTTTTGAGAACATGAAAAAAAGCTTAGGGGTGTGGACTTATTAAGTGGTCCCAGAATATTTAAAATTAACACAAGCAACTTCCTCCTCTGATGATTTCTCCCTGAGATACCAGCATCCAGGTCTGGGGGCAAACAAAACAAGGCCACCTGCTCAGCCCCCAAGGTGGGCTGAGGTATTGTTTGCTAAAGAGTAAATTAAAAATTTCTAATGTCTTGACTTCCTGGGTATTAAAATGCAATCTTATCTTTAAGGTGGAATCCTTCTTGCCTTTTACTGTGTTGTTTATGGCTGGGCCTGCATGCTAAAATAGTTTCCCCAGTTTGCAAAATCACTTCGTCAGATTTAAAGGAGGAAAGACAGCACATAGGCCTGGGCCTTTAGCATGTTAAAGTGAATCTTACACATGATTGTAAATTATTAGCATAATATAAACATGTGCTACTCTTCTTTATCTGGGGAATATTAACTGATTCACTGAAGAATGACTCTAGAGCTGAATGTTTAACACAGAGTTTTGGTAGGGGGTTTCCTTGCATGTAGTTACATTGCTGTGACTGCAAATATCCTGCCTTGCTTTTTCCGGAGGCCCTCCCCCTACTCAACCTGTCTCAAACCAACACTCAGTGAACATCCATGATCTGGCAACTCCCACAATGTGCTTTTTCTTTTCTTCTTTATGAATATTTTAGGATTTTTTTAATCACAATTAATTAAAAAAAACCTCCAAAGCCCTATTGAAAAAGGCCAATAGTTGTAGCGTTCAATTTCTATGTTTTTAGCAGAAGTAATCAGCAGAGATCAAGGCTTTGCAAAGAAAAGTGCCACTGCATAATTTTTTTCTATTTCCAGGTTGGCCAAGCAGCTAATTCCAAGAAATCTTTTTGTAATATTGTTCTGTTTGTCTGGAATTCTCTATCTCCTGACCTAATCTAGTTATTTTCAACTTTTTAAAAACACTGTCTTATATACAGTGTAGCACAGAGAAGACAAGTAGGGACTCTGTGGCATCTTACTACACTGATGGACAGTGACTGCAGTGGGGTATGGGGGGGACTCAATAATAAGGGTGAATGTAATAACCACATCGTTTTTCTTGTGAAACCTTCGTAAGAGTGTATGTCAATGATACCTTAATAAAAAAACAAAATTAAATAAAAAAAAAAACAGTCTTATTCCCTACTTATGCGCTCTCACAATGAATCTTCAAGAGGAAAGGATCAATTGGAAGAAAATGTACTTAAGCTATTTTTCTCTATATCCTTATATTTACTTTTGAAAATAATATGGTACTTTTGAAAAAAGCAAGTTATTCAGGTAATTCAGGTAAATACACATCAAACTATTTGGATTTGCTGTCTTTTGGGCATGGAAGTATGGGCAAATTTCAATTTCTGTTTCTATTTCTATTTCTATATGTTAATTTCCATGTGCACATTTTCTTGCTGTAGGATTATTGAGGTATTTTAAATTAGTTTCCCCTGAACTGTAAAACAAAACTATTGGGTAGATAGGCTTACTTTTGCACTTTGCTGGACAAGTGCTGAGAGATAAATGGTGACTGTCTTTTATTACTACATGAAAGACAAAAGCATTTTTGCCAACTTCCTTTGGGTATTCAAAAACCTTTCTTGTTTATGTGACTAGTCAAATTTAAATTTTCTACAAATTTTTCTTCATTTGCATTGCTCTCTTCTCTACTATTCTCTTGCAAATAATAAAAAAAAATTTTAATGGATTATAAAAATGGCCCTGTGGGTATAGATATTTATCCCACTTGGTTTTGGCTATTTTTTTCTAATTCCTGAACAAAGTTTGGAGCTTGAAGCACAGCTTTTCCCCTTATATCTGAGGATATGATTCTGAAAAGACTGAAGAGAGAGAAAAAGAATAATGTTTAAAAGGAAAACATGCTGGATTCTACAATCAGACCTGGGCATTACTTTTCACCCATCCAAGGATATTATGGCCTTTCAGACTGTTTATAATATTTGACTTACCTTTAACTACCACAAGGTGGCAAAACGTATGACTTGGATCATAAAATCTCATGGGATTTGGCTGTTGATAGTCTAAAACCTGTATGCTAAAGAGAATGCAATTTGCTGACCTTATACTTTAAGGCATACTTACTACATCCTTGAAACTCTCCTCTTTTATAGAAAAAGAATAAAAATCTATAATTAAAATGTATCATTCTTAACAAAGCATTACAACCATGAGAAATAGCTAATTATTCACTGTTGTAGTAATTGTAGTATTCAGATATTGTAGTAATCAGATTTGCTGATTAACAAATAAACTTACAAATTATTTCCAAAAGGTTTTTCTCATAAACCTGCTAAGAATTCATTTAGCCTCGGAAACCCCTCCATATCTTCAAGTTACTCAGAGGCCTCTAATATAACACCCTTGAACACATTCTTAAAATCTTTCAGCTTGCATTGGTAGTTATCAGATATATTTAAATATTTGGCAAGAAAATTAAAATATGAAAACTAATAGAGCAATTGCCCCAAACACATAATCAGTGGATGATATTTGGTATTTAAATGATAGAGCTACATTCTGACAGTGCTTTTTATCAAAAAGAACTGGTTCAAAAATATAATAAAAATAATCTGTATAATCTAACTAATTTTATCTGAAAAACCGGGAACAGGGAAAGCAAAGTTACCTGCAGGACTATTTTCTATTAAATAAAGTTAATGTGTAAAATTCACATTTGTAAGTCAAGAATTTTATGGAGTATTTATTCACTTTACAAAACAGCTCAACATAGAATATTTTTAAAATAAGTGTACTCTGTTAGTGGGTTGAAAATATTCACTTTAGAAAAAAATGTTTAAGTTCAAGTTTTTATGAAAGTAAATATTACATCAAATTAAATATACGTGATTGTTTTAAACATGAATTTTCAAACTAGTCCCATATACATGTATGTATGCATTTATGTTTGAAGGTTCATGTATAGAGAGAGGTGAAAATGACAATATTTGTATTATAATTCACCAGAGAAAGTGCCATTTGGGATCTTTAACCAATTTATGTGGTTATAATATACATGGTTGGCTATGGCTGCAGAACAAATAACTTCTGTTTTTCCTTTTAAAAACTGAAAATAATTCAATTACAAAGATGCCATTTAAATATATATAAAAAGTGTAAACAATATAGATGGAGTTATGTCACCCTTAACCATCATCTCTGTTTCTACATTTTCTCTAAGGACAACAAAGATTTTTTTCTGTTTGTTAAATCAATTTGGCATAAGCATTTCTTCTATGTGTGTACACAGAATGATACATACTCAGCTATCATTTTATTTTCTATGAGATTTTTAAAAAGATAAATGGCATAGTACTATATTTATTCTTCAATAGCTTGCTTGACCACTCAATATTTCCTGACAATCTTATCATAGTGTTTATCTAACTTGACAACATTCAATCCAAATTCCACATAAGATTCCATTGTATGTTTTATATTTTTTTCCTTCTCATCTGATGAACATTTTCACCCTAAATGTTCCTGCTGTCAGAACAACGCTGCAGTGGACGTCACTGCCTGTGTCCCTTTACGTCCAAATACATGTACTTCCCAAGCTTAGATAATGAGAAATGGAATTCCTGGGTCCCAGGGAATTCATTCATTTACTTTCTTTTAAAAGTTTAGGATATACCTTGTTAAAGTGGCTGTATGAATTGGTTTTTCATCAGTAGTATTAAAAATATCCATTTCTTCCCATTTCACCACCTCTTAATATCACCAAGCTTTGTCGGTTTTTCATTCTCATTGTGTTCTTTGGCATTTCCCTGGTTATTCATGGTGCTAAGCATCTTTTAAGTGTTTATCACCCATGTTTATTTCCTAGTCTGTGAATGGTCTGTTCATATCTTTTGCCCACTCTTTGATTAGGTTGTTTGTCTCTTTCTTAGTCATTTTTAGTAGTTTTAATATATAGCTGGTTTTTAATCCTTTTTGCTGATAAACAATGAAAATGTGTTATCCGCAATCTATATATATGTCTTGCAAATTTTTTAGTTTTTGCTTTTTGTATCATTTATCTTACTGACATTTTCTTCAGTTATACAATATATTGCTCTTTTCCATAATGACACTTTCAACTTATCTCTTATTTAAGAAAACCTACACTCTTTCATGTTTCTACACATTTTGCTGCAGTTCCTTTGAATATATTTATAATTGTTCTGTAAATTTAGATTTTTAATCTATTTGAGATTGTGTTTTATTTGTGAATGATAAGAAATTGGTATCATATGATTTCACCTATACGTAGAACCTAAAAACAAAACAAAGCAAAATGGTCAAAATAGCAGTAGACTCATAGACACTGAGAAGTGACCGGTGGCTACCATGGGGAAGGGGCTGGGGTGGGTGAGTGAAATAGGTGAAGGGGATAAAGAGGCACAAAATCTCACTCATAATATAAATAAGTCATGGGGATAAAAGTATAACATAGTTAATAGTTAATAGTTCTGTAACATCTTCCTATATTGACAGAAAATAACACTAGTTGGGATGAGCATTTACATATGTGTACATATAAAATGATGTATATAACTGTTGAATCACTATATTGTATGCTTCAAACCAATATAATATTGCGTATTAACTATACTTCAATAAAAATAACACATCAAAAAACAAAAATAGAAAAAATCGATGTTGGTATCTAACATATTTATTTTGTTTTTCTAAAGGAATAGTCAGTGGTCATAACGCCATCTTTTTTCACTACATGCAAAATATATGCCATTTCCATATGTATAGGGAGATCTGTGCCTGGGATTTCTATTATTTTCCTCTGACCATTTTTTTAAATATATCAATACTACCATAACTGTCACAACTTTATAGTATGGTATAATTTTTGGAAAGATGGGGGTTGTCAAAATATCCTTTTTTCCAAGAGATCTTGGTTATACTTGTACACATTATCTTTCATTGAATTTAGAATTAGATTTTCAAGTTACAGGAAAGATCATAGTGGAATTTTGATTGCGATGAGGTTAAATTTATGATTATATTGTTGATAATTGATATTTTTCAAAGTTGAGTCTTTCCACTAACCTGAATATCTCCCTTTCATTAGGGATACTCTTATAACAACTTCTAGATTTATTTTTGCTATTCTCATGTGGCTATACTATTCAGATTTTCCTTATCATCTTAAGCCAATTTTGGAAATTTTTATTTTCCTATTATATCATCCACTTCATCTAGATTTTCAAATTTACTAGTAAAACATTATATCTCTGTATCTGTTATACCCCCTAACATTGTTGCCCTATAAGCACTGTTCCTTTTAAACCAGACATGTCAGAAATGTGTCTAATTTATTGGTCTTTTCAGAGAATAAGCATTTCATTTTATTGGTTAATATTTATGATTTGTTTTTCTGTTTTTGTTCTTGTTTTCCTATTTGCCTTCTGCATCTATCTTTTTAGCTTTAGTTCTACCTTTTGGATTTTTTGTTGATATTTTTCTAGCCTATTTTATTGTTATTTAGTTATATAGTTATTGTTATTGTTATATAGTTATTTATATTTATACTTTCTCTATTTCTAATACATGTCCTACTTCTCTGATAGCATACCACTAGTTGATATTTTCATTTATTTCTCATTTCCTTTTTTCTGTAACTTTGTTTATATATAACTTCAAATTTTCAGAAAAAATACAAAATAACTGCATTTACTACTTATCCAGATTTGGCCATTGCTCTCATTTTGCCCCATTTCCTTTATCACTCATTATATATGTATCCATTCATAAACATATGTATGTTTGTGTATTCATGTATGTGTGTGTGTGTGTGTGTATGTATATATATATATATATGGATGTATATATTATACATGTATTCTTCTGAACCGTTTGAGAGTAAGTTGCAGACACTCTGTCCCTACACTCCCAAGTATTTCTCAAGTAACCACAGCTGAATTTTCAAATCTTGAAAAATAACATTGATTCAGTGAGATTATTTAATCTTAAAAGTATGTTAATTACACTAATTGTCCAAATATTCTTTTTTTTTCTGGTCCAGGATGTAAACCAAGGCACTCATTTCATTCAGTTGTTATTTTTCTTAAAAATCCTTTAATCTGGACATTTTTTTCAGCCTTTCTTTGTCTGTCATGACCTTACTATTTCGAAGAATAAAGATCTGTAAAGAAATGGAACTCTAATTAGTAGGTTTGTTTCTCACAGAGATAGGGTTTAACAATTTTGAAACTACTTCTTAGGCTAGAGGAAGCGAGTAATTATATTGTGGATAAAAGGAGCCAGGCTTCACAGTGACAGAAAGGAGTTATAACTGCGAGCATTCTGGACTGAGTCCTGTCCTCTGGAAGGGCCTGAAAGCAATGGCGCTTCCAGAGTAATACGCATACCTAAGCGCTTAGTTTCTAGATAGCATCCTCATTAAAGGAACCGGGGCTCCTAGGGAAACGGCTGGGTCCCGGGTTAGGGCAGGAAAAATGTAAGATGAGCTGGAATATCTTGGACCAGAAAGTAAAAAAGTAGTCAAAAAATGATGATGTCATGTGGAAAAGACACAGGAGCCACCATGAAGGGACGCCCACTGGCCAGGTTTGGAGCAGTTTTGAGGTCAAAATAATGTTTATAACAGATTATATCCTGTTGAATAAAATTAGATTTCATGAGCCCATATAAATATAAAAAGTTAGCTAGACAGATATATAAAAAAGTAAAGAGTGAAAGAAAGGCAGGAGGGAAAGAGGGAAGGAAGAGAGGAAGAAGGGTTGGAGGGAGGGAGGAAAGAAAAGGAAACCCTTACAGTAGAATAGCATTTATTGCTAAATTATTTATACTTTAAATCTATTTTTTCTTTAATTCAAAAGTTCTAAGACGTTGTCATTTGAAATTTCCAGTTGAATTGGTGTGGATGGCAAAGGGTGGGTGTGGTGATGGTGGTGGAAGTTGCTTGCTTATTATAATTAATTTTTGATTTTATTAAATTATAGTCAATGAATGTGACCCAAAAAATTTTTCTGCTTTGAATATGTTATCTATTCCTTGTGGCAAAATGCGTAATCAATTTTTGTGAACATTCTCTTCATTTTAATACAGTTTTCTCATTCAATATGTATTCTTTCATTTAAAATATAAAATTATATGCAACTGTATAGATAACTCTCTCTGTAGGTATAATCCTACATAAAACCAAAAAGGGGAGTTATTTTTCTCATAAGTAGTTTACAGTAGACAGGCCACAACTTATATGGTAATTTCACTATTTCCCTAAAGTTCCATTCATCATTCTGTTAATTCCATTTTGGTCAGCTAGCTTTCTCCCTCTATGACTACCTGTTGCCCACAAGGTATTTTCCCCCCATTCCTAGCCTTGCATCAATCCCTAGGCAAGAAGAGGAAAGGTTGCACATTAGCACTTCTGCCAGAAAGGCTGAACACACTAAGAAATCCTCAGTGGGCATCTGCATTGGCCACCAATCCTTGCTGACCAGCCTCTGTGGTAAGAGGCCACCCTATGAATTGGTGTGGAGCTAAGGAAAGAGAGAGAGCTCACGTAGACATGGCGTGGGCAGCTGTCAACGTAAGGATGTCGCCTGCAGCTCTGTGACGGATGAAATGCAATCTGCCAAGGACGGTGTACAGAGAACAAATGATTTATGCCTCAGATTCACCCCATTTAAGAAAGACGAGCAGAGGAGGAGCCTACGAAGGAAATGTGGATGAGCCAGCCATGGAGATTGGAAAAGACCAGGCACCTTTGGCATCATGGAAGCCAAGGGAAGGTCTAGGAATAAGAAAAATGCCAAGAACTGTGAAAAGATGAGGATGGCATGGTATATTTTTGTCACGGTGTCCTTAAGTGTGTGCTTTTTCACCTTCTTTTTTCTTTTTCTGCCATAGCAAAGCACGGACAAGAAAGCACCCTCCACCCCCTGCTAACCTGTGTGCACGATAGGTCCACACTGAATTTAACTGTCATTAGTCCTCATCATCTTTTCTTTCATATTATCCTCAGGAAACTGAAAGAAAACAACAGAACAGAATTTTTGAAAAAGAAACCCAAGTTCATCTTCCAGAAGGAACATTCTGTGAGCCATTTTTTCAGAAAGTCCACTTACAAGGGATGTGTCTAAACGCAGCCCCTTAGGACCGTGTCCAGGGCATCATTCCTTTGCTATATTCTGTTCTCTTCCTATAATACTCAGTTCAACAAAAACAACAGTTAAGAAGAAAAAAAAAAGGAGTGGGGGGGTGGGGAAAAAGCCCTTCTCTGCACAGTTGATGAATAGACTTGATTGGGCTCTCACACAGCAGGCAGGTGATGGCCATCGCCTGTCTATTTCAGGACTAAACTTTAGACTGGCCACAGGTGCTTTTCCTTTTTTGGCTCTGCGGCCCTGCCATCATTAAGTCTGCCTGAAGCAGCAGACAGCTTCTGGGAGACCAAAAGATGGGGGGAGGCAGGGTGCAGAGACAATCCAGCTGACATTTTCAGCAGGAAATGCAACCATCTGAATGTAAAGAAGATAAACCCTGTGTCTATGCAAACTGTTCACTCAGGGGAAATTGAGGTAAAATATAAGAGGGCTCGGAGAAGGGGAATGCTGGAGGGTGAGCCTTTAGTTCATCCTTCCTCTTGGCATCTCAGTACTACTGGTCCGTTCTCATTACCTACACATGTTGCAAAGAGAGACTGAAGCTCTAAGATGCCACTGGAAATTTATAATTTGGTGGGAGTGTTGTTCTCTTATCAAATGTTATGATTATTTTCAATATGTACTCAACCTCACAATATAGAGCAAGTATTTATATGATGAAGTGAACATCATTGGCATAAGCAGATGCCATTACTGAATATAGTCAGTATCCTAGAAGTCTGATTTCTAGGATCCTGGAGAAGATATCTCGGCCTCCTCTTCCCAACTCTCACCCCCAGGAATTTCTCACCTACCAACTGGTGCTCTTAATTCCTTAACAGGAGGCAAATGTTCCCAATTTGAGTTCAGGCTTGGCATGCAAGGAAATAGTAGACTGAATGTATTATCTTAAGTTTACATTAGAAAATGAAAGAATGACACCATAACCTGAAGTCAGGTTTTGATCACAGCATTCTCACTAGAACTAGAAAGGACAAGATGAAATGGCAGAAGTGACAATTGTGAAGGAAAATATCACTAAGAATTTTACATGAGTCTGGACTTTTTTTTTTTACCCTGAGTTTATAAACCTCACCTCGAGTATATATGAGTAAATATATGCAAAATGCACATTGCAGTTCTGCATGGAGATTTTTAAATCAGAAGAGGAAAAATTATGTGGAATAAAAAGAACACCATTGCTTATAGCATTCTTAAATATTGCTTAAAAGTACAGATTCATTCACTTTTAAAACACAGGGATCATGGTGAAAGTTAATAGTTTTGTTTGCCTATTTTTGTTTTTGTGTTTTAAACAGAGTGGATGGATTCTTCCCCAGTTGTTAAAAACCAGTTTCTGGGGCACGTGGTATCTCAATTTTAAAGATGAATCTTTTACTTCAGATGACTTTAAAATTTCATGAAAGCCCAATCATTTATTTTGTGATTGAAATGTGTTTTTAAGAAAATCAGAAAACATTATCCATTGTGATATTCCTGTGCTTTTCTGAAAGAAAATGATGTCCTAAAACATTAAAAGACTTTTAAAAGATCAGCTCAGCAAACTGCCACCATTGCCAAAGTTAGAGCTCAGAGATTTGTCCTCCAGGTCCCTGTTCTAATCTGCTGGATGGTCTTCTCTTTAGATATCACAGAAAACCATTCTTGTAGCTCCAGAGAAAGGATAATTTTTTCATGAAGTGAGCCAGGGACATTCTGGCAGCCATTTTCTAAATTGCTACCAAGACTCTGTTGCTATAAGTTCTTCCACTTCCACCCCATCCCCAGTGGTGAGCTGATTTCAAATCACATACTTACTGCTCTTACAGAAGGAGTAGGTAATGTTTACATGACTGTGTATATTTGCATGTGCTGTTTTTTTTACAGAGGCGATGCTCCCAGGGGGACCTCATAAATGTAGATTGTTTGGTCTGCTCAGATCCTCCTCAAGGACCCCACATTTGGAATCTGAGATGGGTTTTCTCTAGCTGGAATCACGTAAGGTTGCTTTAGGATAAACCTGGATGCTGTTCATCCAGAGAGATGTGGTGAACAGTACCTGGACTTGCATGCAAATTACCGCTTGGAGGAGCTAATGATGATAAACAGTCACTGACTTTGAGTTTCATCCCAGAATATGTGTGCTGGGCTAATGGATAATGGAGAAGGATTAGACAGCTCAAGTATGCATTCCAATGGGCACACACAGATTTAGCCTATTATGAGACAATGTCCCAGTACTTGCAGTTTGTCACTATGATACTTGTAAGGATGGACAAGACAGGCATATTGTCAGGAGTTTAAATACCTATGTGTATTTATGAATCATTGGGATGTACCATCCAGGCTCCTTGGATGGATTAAGAATAAAACTGAAATGAAAGAAGCCTTGGTATACATAATCTGTCCTTTTTTTAAACATTGTAATAGGAATACAAAATAAAATCTCTATTTTCAGTTCCCCATTAAATGTTTTGAAGAGTACAGTCTCCCATTATGACTAGTTTCAGTAATAGAAAGAAGCCTCAAAATTATGGGCAAATCAGTCATGTTTATTTATGCTGCTTAAGGGAGAGAGTCCAACCCTAGGACACAGAATGGAAGAAGTGATCGTCCCACCTGCCTTCAAAGAGCTTAGAGTCCACCAGGGAAGACAGTAAACACAAATGTAAACAATACAAGTATAGGATAAAAATGAGTAATTCTATAGAAGTTCAGGAAAAAGATGTGGAAGTGGAGGGGAAATGAGGCTGTACTGAAGCTGTTGACAATCAGCGAAGGCTTCCTTGTAGAAGTGAGATGAGATTGTTGCTTTAAAGAATAGTTAGGATTTGAGTGTGTAGAGATGGGAGAGGAAGGAATTCCAGACAGAGAAACCAATGCAATCAAATGCTTTGAGAGCTAGGTGGAGAAACAGCCGAGTTCTGGAAACAGAGAAGTTCAGTTTACAGGATGTTTTATTAATCACTTCCTAATTGGAGTTGTTTAGGATGCCTAGCAAAATGTATCTGGTTAGAATATTTCTCACCTATTTAATATGCAAGATATATAAATACCTTGGTAAAAGAGAGCAAGTGGTTTTGGAGAAGACCATACAGAGCTGCTGAGTTCATTATGGAGAAGGAAAATTAATGTTTGCTTGGGTGGAAGGTGACTGGGGCAATGGCTCAGGCGTCCCAAACAAACCCTGCTTGGAAGTAAGATTGTTAAGTGCAGGAATAGTCCATTTCACTTGTCGGATGTAGTTCTTAGGGCCTCCAGATTTTATTACCAGTATTCATTTCAAGAAAGACATGCCTGTTTTTTGTTAGCTTTCTATGGGGTCATGGGTTATTTTCGACCTAACTTGTGTTTGTCTTTCAAGATCTAGCAGCCAATGTTGCTTCCTCCACGAAGCCTTTCCTCAACACGTCCCTGCAAGTGTGTGTCATATCACTTACCAGACACTAATATAATTTTTTTACTCAGTCTGCTCCACCCCTCCCCCTCCCATGAAAGTGGTGCTCACTTAGCCCCAATATCACGTGAAAGTTCTCAAAGGCAGAGTGCAAGTGAGAAATAAAGAATAAGTGATTAAAGGAGTATATTTTTAAATTGCTGTAGTGTTTGCTATTTTATTATGAACCGTAAGTGAATATGTTGGTTCTACTTCCCCTGCGTTGATCTGACTGGCTAACTCTTAAGAAAATAAGTATCTACAAAGTCCGTGTCATTTGCCAACACAGCAGGCCCACATACCACATTGGGCTCTAGAATCAGTGTACTGAGTATGTGACCCAAACCGAGTACTTCATCCCACCATTGAGAAACAAAGGTTATCTACTTACAAGACTTGGAATTTTGGTGGTTGGAGGAGGGTAGAGGAAACACTGTCTGATTTGGATAGTCTCAGGTTCACTGTTTCTGAAGCATTTCTGCAATTATCACAATTACGATTTATTCCCTTTCTAGAATTCAGCTCCTCATCTCACTTTCCTCCCCTTTGGTTTTTGTGACCACTGTGATTCTTGGTGTCTTCCTGACTCTTCAGTGATGCTGACGTCTACAATTTCCTCCTCTACTTTTTAAGGATCAATTTTTTATACTAGCCTATAAACTACCTCATTAATCAGATAGTGTAAAATCCAATTAGAGACATTAGAATCCAGAAATACAAGTGTTAAGGAATGTATTTCTTGATTGACAAGGAAGCCAAATAGACCCATCTATTTAGAATCTTAGCAACAATTAGCTGCCTTAGTTTCATTTATTGTGACATAAAAAATCTGGTTTATTGAGAGCTCTATTGAAGAAGATTTCTATGATATGCACCATGAGAAAATATCTTCAAACTAAAATGATTGTTTTGCTGTAATAAATTGAACCATATGTACACTATGTTATTCAATCTTTTTTCTTCAAGGCATAAATTGATATTAAAGAACATTTAAGTCATAACACATGGTTATCCAGGCATGAACGAGGCAATAACCCATATAAGTTGTCAAGGTGAAGCCAAAGCATTTATTAGAGGTTTGTGTTGTTTTTGAAAAGTGCACGGTTGGATAAACATGGATTAGTGCTATTATGCTGCTACGATGACTCAAGTGTGTTTTTACAGTGTCAGTAATTTTTATGTTTAAAAATCACTGGTGCAGTATATTAGCTATAATTTATGTTTATCATCTTGTGTACTCTAATAGGTTTCAACAAACCATTTAACACTTCAGCTTGTGCATATACATTACTTAATAGGTATTTATCTTAAAAAAGAGATACTTAACGGGACTTTCAAAGCTTGCAACTGCATGCTAAGAGAGAATACTGCAGTGTGTCACATTCACTTCCTTTTCCCTGTTTGCAGTTAACTTTGAACATTTTGGCCATTTCCTTCTTTGTTCAATGTGCCTCCAAATGGCAAAAGAAGGATGGAGTCTGTTAGTGTCCTTGTCAGCAGGAATGACAGCAGGTCCTCCCAACTCTGAGTGTCCGTCACACTTGCTAAGTAGGGTGGCTGCACCAGACAGCCAACACAGCTGCATATGTGACGCAGGGCCAGCGACCGGTCGCCATGTTGGGGTGCCCTTCCAGAAAGGGCTAGTTTCCTTCCTACTGCTGCTGAGATTACAGTCCACAGGAGACTTTCATGGTTTATGCCACCTAGACTCTCATTTTAGAAGAGGCTCCGAGAGACCCCTAGGGGTTGAGTGTGTGGGAGGAGGGGTTGGTGGGGACTCAGCTGGGACTTCCCCGTCACAGGAGGTCTCTTGCTGCGGAACAAGAGGGGCCTTCATTTATCATGATGCTATTGATTCTTCCCAATAGCACTATGCTTATTGTTTTTGCTGCCATGGTGACCTATTTCCCCTTTGGATATTCTAGGCAGATGAATTACTGGTGTTTGGTCTTTTCATAATGGAGATTGATTCACTTTTAAAATGTACCCAGAGTTAGTGATGTGGTAATATGACTTTTGTGTTTTTGTTTTTTTTCCAAGGTAACTACTTCTTGACTTACTGAGAGTTATGACAGAGATGGATTTGGAGGGGAAATACTCATGAAACTCTAGTTACCACTTAGATAAATGATGCCACTTTATTCATTGGTGACATGGCTGGGTAAGAGTTTGTTTAGAGTCCTAAAATTATGAATATACTGATCCACTCAGTAATAAATTTTTAGAATGAGACTATAAATTCTCTAGAGTCAATCAAGCACATCACTTGGCTGAGTTAGCAAATAAGGAGGATTTATTACACACTGGAGACAAATCGACCAAGAAGGCCTGTTTAGTATTGCGAACTACCTTTTCCCTTGTAAAACTGCCGGTGACACTTTGACATCTTATCAGAGAGATCCATTATGTCTTGATGGTCTTTTCAGTGTTGGTAGCCTTTACTAACTGGGCCCAAAATTGTTTCCTAAACATTTAAAGCTTCATTCTTTTCATAACATTAAAATTATACACAAAACACTATGGACAAATTTATAAGAAAATGCACATGGAGTATGTTTTCATTGAAGAGAATTAGAGGGAAAATCTTCATTAGTAACCTGAATGAATAGTTACATAGTTTCAAAGGGATCAAGGACAATGGTTCAGCCCTAAACTGCCAGTAGAAATTTCTAGAATGATACAGAACTTTCTGAAATGATACATCTTCTGTGTCTGAGCTATGCAATACAGTAGCCACATATGGCAATTGAATGCTTGAAATGCTCAACTGAAATGCTAGTACAACTGAAAAACTGAATTTTAAATTTATTTAATTTTAATTTTAATGTAAATAACAGCATGTGGCTAGTGGTTTCCATGTTGGACGGTGATTGAAACTAGCACCTTCAAGAAAAACTTGAAGAACTATTTACCTGTGGGAGTAGTAGTGGGTTAGAGAGGTAGCAGTAAGGGTAGCAGACAGGTACCCTCTTTTGCAAAACAGTTTAGGACAAATCAGAAAATATAAGAAAGGAGAGGGAGCCATGTAGATTCTGAAATCTCAATAGCAAGAGAGCTTTCTATAAGAGTGAAGCTATCCACACATGAAACTTAACAGCTGTACAAGTAGATAAAGAGGGGACTGAGTTTTTTGAAACAGATGAAAGATTCTTAAAAGCATATATTTAGAGAACAGAGAGCATAGTTAGCAATGAAGAATTATGAAGCTCTTAGGCATCATTATTGATATTATTTACTTTTTGCTCTAAATGAGGCATTTTTATAAGTAGAAAGTGAATATGCATTTTTTTTAAACACTAAGAAAGTATTTGGGAGAATATCAACTGAAATACCTATACTAATTCAATATTCTCATCTCAACAAATGCAAATTCCATTCCTGGGTACCCAGACTTATCCTCAGCAACTCCCTTTCTGCTCATCAACAATATATAATCAATTACCAAGTCCTGTCCCTCTCTTGCTTCACAGATAATTCATTTTGGTTCTGTCCTCTTCATCCTCCTTATCACCACCTGTGTTTATGTCCTTGTCCACCCAGACTGTTGGTTGTACATCATGGCCACCCTCTGCTGACAGTTTCCCCTCTCCTCCCTCTGTCTAGTCAACCCTCTTTCCAGGTACCGAGCTCATGCTGCCCACCGGCTTAAAATTCTTTAAGAGTGCTGTGAACTGAACATTTGTGTTGCTCCCCAACTCATATGCTGAAATCTTACCCCGCAGCGTGATGTTATTAAGAGGTGGGGCCCTCGGGAGGTGGTTAGGTCATGAGGGTGAAACCCTCATGCTGGGGTTAATGCCCACAGGAGTGCTGGCCTCCACGGTGTCTGCTCTCTGCCACATGGAGATTCAACAGGAAGAGAGTGGTCTGCAAACCGGCAAGAGGGTCCCCACCAGACACCAGATATGCTTAGCACCTTGATCTTGGACTTCCCAGCCTCCACAACTCCGAGAAATAAATATTTGTTTTTCAGGCCACCCAGTCTACAGTATTATGTTATAACGGCCTGACTAAGACAAAGGGCTTCTCCTCACCTTTTAGTATTGCCCTAGATCTTCAGCACACCATACCTGCCAAAGCTTCATTTCTCTTCCCCTTTCAGACCTGACCCCCCGCTCTGCCTTCCTTACAAATTTTGTCTAGGCCCTATTGAGCCATCCCCTTTCTTGGCTCTTCATCTTGGTACATATTGTCCTTACAATTTACTCCCTATTTTATTTGTCCCTCAAAACTCACCTCAGAGTCACCTCCCCTGTGACTCCTTCTCCACCATATTGTCCCTAAAAAGAGTCAGTGACCTCTCCTCTGATCCTTTTATTCCACTCTCCTATTACATTAGTTATGCATTGAATTCGGATTCTTTATCCTTCTTTACACCCCTACTGTCCAGCATAGTGACTGACACCCAGTAGGGACTTAATGAATGTCTGATGAATGGATGAGTAAGCCATGGCTGCTGGAGCTCTGCTGTGACTTACATATACTTGGTAATGTAACTACCAGAGGAAATGTCTTCACAACTTGGAGAAATTCAACACTCTTCTCTTACAGAGTTAGATACAACCACAAACTTTATTTTTAATTAAAGAAGTCCTAACATGTCATATTATTAGAGAGATTATTTTAAGGCCACTAATTCAATACTCCCAAATAAATGAATGAATGAAAAGACTTGTTCGGCAGTTCATATATACAAATTAGTTACTTTTTTTAGCATTTTGTGATATTTGTGGTATTTTTAGCATTTTAAAATATTAAATCATGTCATGACTATTTCTCATTCTAAATAAATATTCACATTTGTTCTAAACCTTGTGTTTATGATTTTTTGTTCTTTCTCTTAAAAAGCGTTGCCAAAATTGTGTAAACCTTGGGTCTTAAAAAGGAAGACCAAAGTCTTAACCTTCTCTAAATGCAAAATGTAGAAACAGAGTTGACATTCTCAGGAAGAAAAGAAACAAAGTTAAGCCCAGGTACAAATTTGGGCAAGACAATTTACCTCCTGTATCTCCACATCCTTGCTATTGAAAGAGTAGGAATAGATTATTGTAAGTCCCCTCCTGCTCTAAATTCTATGATTTCCTTAAGTATAAAAAAAATGGTGTGATTGTCTCGTTCATGCTTATAGCATGCATGGTGCTTTTTGATGAGCCCTATGATTGTAACATAAGGGAAATATCCAACCTCCTCCTTCAAATTGCCTTGTACATGCATAGCAAAATGAGAAAGCAGGACTGGATGAGTTGGTGGCTGGGCATATTGGTAAATTTGGTTGAAAGAATTTAACTCTGGTTAGTGTAGTGGGTATTTTAGCAAGAATTAAATAAATAGCTTAATTAATTCATTGGATAACCATTTATTTAGCCCTTATATATCTGAGGAACTATGTTAGTAAATAAGAATATAAAAATTTAAAGCGTCCAATTCCTGTCTCCCAGAACCATATAGGGTCGTGAGTAAGACAGGTAAGGAAGCTCCAAATGACCCATCTGGAAAGGCTAATGGAAGGAAATGAGTATCAAAGGATGTGGTGAATCTAGCCAAGTGAAGAAGTCTTGTGTAGAGGCAGGTGATAGAGTGGGGGTGGGGGTGAGGGAGATTTGGGATAAATTTCAGGCAGAGCCTCTAATTTTTGTAAAGGCATGAACTTAAGAGAGAATGTATTGCACATTAGGATCTAAGAAGAAAGACGGCCTCAGATGTTATGATCCTCTATAGCTACAGTCTTCCTAGCAGGTGAAGCAGGTCAGGGAGTGGACAGGGACTTTGCTCAGCTGGAGGGCACATACTCTGCACAAGAGAGGACAGCAGCTCTCAGCTTCAATGGACTCATGTCTTGGAGAAGGTAGACCTTCTGTCACTACTAGGCTTTTAACACAACTATGCTATGGTAAAAAGTGGTCATTCGGGCATGCGGGGAAGACTACAATAGATAATAGATGTGAATGTAGGTAAATGCTAACCAATTTCACACCACCACAAGCAAGGCATGGTTTAAAGCCTATATGCTTTAAAGTCCCCTGCAATTTATATGTTTACTGTAATTACTATCAGTATTATTACTGTATTAAACTTAAGTAGTTCTCCTTTGTTATAGTCTTCTTAAAATATCTTGATAGGAATTGACAGTATTTTAACAAAATTTTTTAATGATGAAAAATTTTAAGCGTACACAAAAATAGAGAATAGCACAATGAAGCCCAGGTAGCTATTACCCAGCCTCTATAATTAACATTTAACCATTCTTGTTTCTCCTCACTCTTCAAATCCTAGACTTTGTATTCCCTCATCCATAAAAACCAATATTTCTCCAAGAGATAATAATTTTTAAGCATTCACACTGACAAATATTGCAATAATTCTTATTTTCATCTAACACCCAGTCTGTGTTTAACCTTCTTTGATTAAAAAGTGTCTCTTTTTTGAAAAACATCTTGCCATTTGCAACAATATGGATGGACCTAGAGGGTATTGTGTTAAGTGAAATAAGCCAGGCAGAGAAAGACAAATACCGTATGATTTCACATATATGTGGAATAAAAAAAAAAAAATGAACAAAACAGAAATGGCCCCAGAGACACTGAAAAGGGCATGATGGTCACCTTGGAGGAAGAGTTAGGGTGGATGGGCAAAATAGGTGAAGAAGATAAAGTGGCACAAAAATCTCAATTATAACATAAATTAGTCACAGCGATGAAAGTAAGCATAGAGAATACAGTCAAGAATACTGTAATATCTTTCTATGTTGACAGATGGTAATTACAGTAGTTGGGGTGAGTTTTTAATAATACAGACCACTGTTGAATCACTATGTTATATACTTGAAACCAACATAATATTGTATATCAACTATATTTCAATTAAATAAATAAATAAATGCTATAGCATCTGAAGAACTTCAAAAAGAATAAAATAAAAAATACATAAAAGTGTCTCTTTTTTCAGGCTGTTCGTCCAAATCAGGATCCAAACAGGGTTTACACACTTTAAACCCATTTTAAACCTCAGCTCAAAGATGATTTTGCAACCCAGTTTTTTAAAGCAACTGTTGTAAAAAGTGGGCTGTGGTTAATGCTGTTGCTAATTTCTTTTATTTTGGAGTCAGTCTGATGGAGTTCAAATCCAAACAGCAAATTATTGCTGATTGACCTTGGGTTTAACCTCTTGCTTATATTCCTTCATCTGTAAAATGGGGATTAAAAAGTATCTGTCTCATAGAGTCCTTACTAGGATTAAATTAAATGAGCCAATATTTAACCATTTGAAAGAGTGCCTAATACAACCAAGCTGTAAGGGTAAATAAAAATAAGTAAAATTCAGCTTTCAGTCATGATATACTACAATGAATGAATTGCCTAGGGATGGTATAGGAATGCTTCACTCTTGGCCCAGAAATTGTCTACAATGCCTAATTTAAATTATGTGTCTAGCATATTTTTCCACAAACATGTGAAGACTACAAATAAGCACACATTTCTCTGATGGAGACAATGGCGGAATCCATAACCCATATACTAGAAGGTTGTGGAGACCATCAGACAGATTCCCTTGAGGTCCTCCTTTCTTCTGGATGTGGCTGCTAAAAGAGATGCTGGCAGGACACTGGAGGATGGGAGAGATGGAAGTCTAGGTATTCATTACCAGGGCCCCTGCCCTGCCAGGCCATGTGATGGGGTGACGGGTCCTGCACTGAACAGCACAGCGCCTTCATTCAGCCCTCTGGGACAGAAGGTTCTAGAAACTGCTCCCTGTACTGTCCCCTTCAGGTCTAGGAGTGGTAAAGTATCCCCATAATTATTGTCTAGATTTAGGGTGCTTTCTTTTCCCCTGTTTATTTTCCCTAATGGTCTCTTCATTAAACTCACCTCAATTACCCACGTGAGCACACTATTTATTTCTTTCCAGAGCACTGACAGATAGAGTCTAATAACAGTCATATGAAGTATGTCCTGAGGTACTGGTTGATAATTGATGTATTTAGAGATCTCACCCTATGTTCACATTCACCATTCTTTTAATTCTTACAATAATTAAAAATTAATTGACCATACGGTAGGTACTATCATTTTTACAAATCAGTAAACCAAGGTTTTTGAGAGATTCATTGGCCCATGTTGAGAGGAGAGCAGGCTTAGCAGCCTGGTGGCTAAGAGCATAGACTCTGGTTGACGGCCTGGGTGTAAACTCTGGCCCTGCCACTTGTGTGCTCTGGGTCTTAGGCACATTTCTATTGGTGAGTTCCTGAGCTGTGAAAGAGATAAAAAGTAGCACTTACTTCAGAAAGTGGTTGTGAAGATAAAATGTGTCAATTTACGTAACACACTGAGAGAACTTGGCTTATAGGAGATGCCAGTGAGTTTGCTATTATTATTTATGAATCGGAAGCCCATTTGCTTGCTACATTATACTCCCTATTATCAGAGATAATAACCCTTTTTCTTTAGAGTAGAAGATCCCTTCCCCCACTTCTAAATAACTTGTATGATGGTCTCTGTTTTGACTAGTGCGCAGATTGTCATTTAAACATGAAGCTTTTATGTTTAAAACAAAATGGGATACTTGGTTCTTTTTCAACATCAGAAAGGCAAGTGTCGACAGCCTCACAGGAGAAGATGTGGAATCTCCCGTTTGTATACTGAGTGAATTGTAAGAACACAGATAACATCTTACCAACCAGAAGGCATATGATTCTTTTATTTATATGTGGAGAAACTTGGGGAATTTGGCTACAGTTTTGTCATTATGGTTCTATTATAAGAAAACAGGGGGCTCTTTGTGGGCATTAGTGTTTTAAATATGCAGATAAACATCTGCCTTGGATAACAAGTAGGGTGAAGCTCAAATGCTAAGACTCTCTCCTGCCATCCCAGAATTAATTTGTACAAACTTGATGAACAGCCATAGAAAATTCTGTATTCTTTAAAAGCAAAGGAAGCTAGTGAGCTAAAGAGTTCGAAGATGTGGGTCAAACAATCCCAGACACAAAGAAGCACACCAGACAGTTGTTGTATTTCTTTGATTTTTCTCATCTCTAGTGTCATACCATAACAATACTAGGACTATGTACCAAAAATTATGAATAGATAAACTTAAAATTACAGCGATCTAAAAAAAATTAAAGAGTCCTAAACTTCACAGTTATTGGCATAAAACCATGTTTTAGTAGACATATTCCCACATGTCTCTTTATTGTATTTCATGTACAAAGATCTTCGGAACCTTTGCTGAACAAACAGTTCCATAAGGAAAATGCTGTGTTCTACTACCTTAATTTGGCTTTCTCAGTCTCTGAAACTATAAGTATCCTTATCAAATAGAGGTCATTCATAGTCATCACCAATCATTTTTGCCTTTCTTTCCACTTTATTTATACATTTAGGAGACTATCATTCATGACACTCAATGTGTCTTGTCCTTGTTAAGCACTGGGAACATAACGGCAGATAGGACATGGTGACTGTCCTCAAAAAGCTCATAGGCTAGAGGGGAGCAGCCAGCCAGCAATAGGCATACTAACAACTTAGAGGCGCCAGGAATCAAACCTCACAGTCAGAACAGACAGAACCATAGATACACAAACATGAATGTCCCGCCAGCACCCGCACCCCCTGCAAAGGCAAGCCTTATCGAGTGGCTAAGTTGCAGAGTAATCTCAGACAAGGAATGCTGAGGCGGGCAGGTTTTTACAGAGTGTGTCTGAGGTGTCCACAAGATATTTAGGTGGGAATGCCAGGTAGGCATCAGAAATAAGGGTTCAGAAGGGAGCCCCAGCCTGGAGACTGAGAGTCAACAGCTTCCAGGCAGGAGTTAAGGCCAAGGGTGTGAGGAGGTTGCTCAGTGAGGGCACTCTACAGGAGCCCAAAAGACAATTCCCACAACAGAACCTTGGGGAACTTCACCCCATGAGAACCAAGATCATACAAAGGCATCTGTGTGGCCTTTCAAATCCTTTCCTGAGAGCAAGTTTGGAAAGGGCATCACTGATATAAGGAAGCAGGAGACAGTGCAGTGGGGGCAGGGAGGGGAGGAAAAAACTGGTCTTAGTTTTTCATACTCTTAAGTAGAAAAGCAGAGATTCAAACCCAGAATTCGCTGCCATTCTAAATCCCCATGAAAGCCACAGGCCAAGGACTCAGAATCTCTGGATACAGTATATTCTTGGCTGCTGGAAGCAGAATAAGAGATTTTGTGAACTTAAAGATGGGTCTGAGGCTCATGCTGGAGAGTGATTTATAAACATGTAGGTTAAGTTTCCCCTTCAAGTTGGGTTGGAAACCAAGGATGAAAGTATTTGCTGATACGAACTTGTCTCGGAAAGGAAAGGAGTGTTATTTACCTCCATAAACATGCCTCCAGGCTTGCCTACTCTTACTTTACAGGCAGTTGAGAAGCTGTGTATCAGGTAATAAAGCGCCTGGAGACAGTGCTTTGACAAGCCGTCTCACAGTCAGCACCACCTGCCCTCACCTCCTGTGGGCCTCTGCAGACGGCCATGGGGACTCCCGGCAGTGAGACCCTTGTGCAGGGGTCTGGGCTGGGCTGTGGGCCTCATGAGAAGGCCTGCCATGGATCCCCAGACGCCTTTCTGCCGACTTACCATTTCTGTGACCTCAGGAAACCTCTCTAAGGTCTCTGAGCTTTGAATTTCTCATCTGTAAACTGAAAATAAAGTTCTTACCTCTCAAAGATTCAACATGATAATCTGAGCACCACTGGAATGGGATCCCAACTCCTACAGTAACAGGTACCCATACATATTTGTTGAATGAATAAATGAATGTTTGCTCATAATGTATATCAGAGTAAGAGTGTCTAAGATATAATTGGTGCTTAATAACTATTTATTCTTTACTCCTTCTAGAAATTATCATGGGCACTGCCTCTTCCCATCTTCCAAGCTCAGGTGAGTATCCTTCCATTTAATCATGTGTCTTCACATTTTCCATGAGTCCATAAGTTAAGGAAACACCACTGAACTCCGTCCTTGGACACAGCAGACCCTGCCTGAAAATGGATGCAAAAAGTATCATTGAACAAAATATTGTTGCAAAACAATATTTCACAGTGTTTCAGGTGGTTTCCCAGGACTGTTAATAGGAGCTATGTGGGAGAAAAAAGGGTCAAGTTTGAAAATGTTGGGGAACATTACCTTTAACAGGTTTCTTTACTCCAGGATTTTTCAAAGCCTTTACTGTTCATATGTACATACATGCATTCTCCAAGAGGGGAATAGATGTACAGCTTCCCAAGTGCATTTGATCAGAGCCCCTTGGTCATAGATTATCTCATAGATCTTGTATTGGCATAACTCCTTGAGAAATGTGGATCTAATCATTAGCTGGAAGAGCAGACACAAAGCAAAGAGGTTTTATTTTTATAGGACAGTAAAGTGCTTTTTTAGGTCAGGGAAGGCTTATTTGGGAATGAGATGTGGAGTTCTTGCAACCCAAGACAGTCATCGAGGAAATTTCATTCCAGTGAAGCACTTAAATGAGTGAAAACAAACGAACATAAAATAAGTATATAATAACACCTTGGGAAAATTAAACATCTCTCCATTTAACATCTGTCACATAGATAATCGTAGCAACAAGATTGATTATGGAAGAGGAAACTAGAAGTCTAAATGGGAAGCAGCTGAGTTTGCTTATATCCCCTGCAAAGGGACTACTTTCTTTGGCAGATTGATATTGCACAAAGGTTTGGAGTTTCATTAAAGGAGCATGGCTGGATGGTGTGACAGTATGTTACAGAATGTGTATGTGCAATCAGACATAACATTGCGTTAAACTATCAGAAAGTATGGCATTATATGTTAATTCTGGAGTGTGCTATGCCTTAAATGACATTTTTCACAAGGAAATATATAAGTTTGTGGCATATCCATAACTATGAAAATATGATCAATACGTTAATTATAAAATGGCAAGTAGAGTCCTCTGAGTCATAATTTGCTGTCATTTGGGATTTTTCCCCCTTGTGTAAATTTGTAATACTTCAGTGTCTACTGTAATTTTGAAAGGCATACATGTTTGTATTTTCTGAATAGCCTGGCGGAAAACTTTTTTTAAAAATGAACAAAGATAGCACAGCAAATACCTTAAGTTGATTTTTTAACTTAAATTCCATGTCAACGGTTGTCCACACCTGCAGATTATACTCTGTTCTTTATGTATAAACTTCCTGCTGAAAGCAGGTCAGAGTTAACAGCTGGATCAACTTGGGGAGTTTTTTTAACAATTAGTTTTATGTTCTTTTAAATAATTGCTTCATTATATTTTGTGCATCTGTGCAGGGGTCTCATGATGACATTGGTAAATTTCCAAATAGCTGTAAAACTGGGGAATACCAGTTCAGCAATACTGTAACCCACCTGTGGGTGAGAAAACAGGCTTTATACAATAGCCCCTCCAAAAATAATTCTTAAACAAAAGAGTTGATTCTGTTCTGTGAGGATACAGTTATGGTTCAGGTGATGATATCAGACATTGCATTTTTAAAGAAGATAAGCTGTAGGTAGTTCATATGAGACCAACAAACATGATAGAAGGTTTGGAAAACAAGACCTGTGAGAGAAGGTGGAGAGCATTGGGATATTCATTCCAGTCAAAAGAGACCAAGGGGAGATATTAGTGTCTACCTACAAGTTAAATGATGTTATAAGCAGAATAGCCATTAATTATTATTAGTAGAACAGGGCAGTTAGAAGAAAAGAGCTATACCCATCTTACTTAATATCAGGGACAATTTTTGTAACACAAAGAACATTCATATGATGGTGTTAAGTGCCAGGAAAGTCTAAGGCTTAGCCGGTGTGGGACCAAGTGTGAGTTTATAAGACATCCTTCAGAATCATCTGAAGCACATTAAGTCAGCCTGTGGCCTTGAAAATGGGTTGGAGCTCAGCTCTTCTGGTGTAAGCAATCACATGAAGTCTTCCCTGCTCTAACAGTTTGTTCATTCGGGAAGGAAATGTATATCAGTGCACTTATAAATCCTTAAATAATTCTTAAGGGACAAGTGTCAAGATTCAGAGTTAAATAAATAAATAATAAATAAAAATATCTTAAAATATCTAAATTACAAATGGCTGATGTGTTCAGAAAGGAAGCATAGTCAGCTAATACGACCACTTCACATGGCTGTCTTTCATCTGGGAAACCACACTTTCATCTCGCACCGTGTGGTTTGAGTGGTATTTATTCCACTCCAAATCCCAGACATGGACGTGAGACTTTGACTTGGCCAGTGAGTGTTCATTACACCCCTGGTCACAGCGATTGGCTCAAGACCAGACACTGGTAAACTTCGGTCTTATGTTGGAACTATTACAAGGTTGACATCCTCTTTGCTTTGGTACCTGACTGTTAGAAAGTAACTGGAAGTTTCTGCAAGTTATCTTGCCAGCACATGGGAAAATTTTTGCCTTAGACTAAAGGGGAAAAGTAAAGCAGAAAGAAGAAAGAAACACTACGTTCTTAGATATGTTGAACCTCTGGATACAGTCATGCCTGCAGCTGACTATTCTTAGACATTTATGTGAACCCATAAATTCCTCTTAGTTGTTTTGTACAATAATTTTTTTTTTCTTAAGGAAAATTTCTTTGCCCCATAGAACTTCCTTTCTGGAGTAGTGACACAGGTAATCAACAATAATTAAACAGTAAATCATATAGACTGATTGAAGGTGATCAATGCTATGGAGACAAATGTAGAGCAGGGCAAGACCGTGTCAGTGTGGGAGGGCTGGGAGAAGCGTGGAGTACAATTCTTAAAATGGGTGGCTGAACTAAGACCCTCTGAGAAGGTAGCATGTGAGTAGACACTTGAAGGATGTAGGGACCTCTGGAGAAAGAGTATTACAGAGAATATTTCAGAAAGGCAAAAGATTAATAAAGGGATCTAAGCAACAAGAGCGTATCTGCCCTACCTTCCTTTCTCAGACAGACACAGCCTAATTTATTGTCAACTGCTGTACTTCAGCTGACCTCAGACAGTTATTCATTAATAAGTACAAAAATGCTCAAAAAAAAGTTCTAGATTTTAAAAGCTGAAATTCAGAACAAACTTTGTCTAAACATAGGTATATAATTCTTCACGTGCATATATGGATATATATGCATGTGTAAAAACTTTAATTTCTCTTGTCTGCTTATAAAGTTTCCAAAATGAGCTATTTGCCCTTTGCTTTACTTTTGAAGAATAAACCAAAATTTAAGTCTGTATACAATGATATCACAATCAGAATTTAGAATATTTTCTAAACAACCACTTAGAGCAAACTATCCTAAGTAAGGAACTATCAGCCTTAACAGAAGCAATCCTGGCAAACAATTATTTTCATTGCAGCACTGACAATTATGTAAATGTGCCTGGAACAGCAATGGGCACCTAATTATGACACCTAATTATGCCAATTTATTTATACACCTCCTTGAACAACATTTTATTTATAACTCCCCCACACATTCAAAGGGAAGATATAGTAGGAGACGTCATCCATAGATGATTGCCTCCTCCTTGCTGCAACGTGAACGCAGCTCATCGACAAGAACCTGAACAGTCTGGGTATGCCCTGCTCACGTGAGACTTTGTTTTTCGCCCAGTCACTTTGGGATTTCAGTAGGTGAGCAGAAACGACTGTGGTTCTGGCTGAAGAATTGTTGACATTAGCTATCCTAGCTGATATCCTTCACCACCTCATCTTACTTAAGCAAAAAATCAACATTGATAATTCCTTCTATGAAATGTGAGCAAATTATTCTATGCTAACCCACACAGAGAGTGAGAATAACTCAAGAAATAATTACCACCACGTTGCAAAATCATTTTCTGTCACTCAGATGGCTCACTTATTTAGGTTTCCTTTCATTCCATTCTAGAACCCAGTAACATTTCTTGGAATTCAGTGGTATTTCCTGACTTTGGTAAAGAAAAGTTGGTTGTGCCATAACCCATCTCAGCTCAGTTCCTTAAATGCAGAACCTGGAATGGGGTGATTGTCCTAAGCCATGTAGTGGGGGTGTGCTCTCAGATGTGGGAGTGAAGGAAGCAACCAAAGATGCGGAACCACACAAAGATGTGGACTCAATTGGAGATCATCCCCAGCAATGAGCTACACTACAATAGGGCCCACCCTGGGGAAAGGGAGTTGGTGTCTGGTTTCTCAGGATGATCTAACCATCTATCTAGGTGTGGGGTTGGGGAGTGAGAGAGCAGGCTTGTAGCCTCCCAGGCCAGGAGGTTGCCAGGGAACTCCCCCCAGCCTACACTCACAGCAGCAGGGGAACAGGCACACCATGACACCTCGACAGGCACAAACCGCAGCCTCCACGGGCCCCCAGCAACATGGTTGGCACCTCACTCAGATCGTCCCAAGAGGTTAAAAATCACCCCATCTATCATCAATATAAACTTCAGTTTGAGAAATGTGAAATTAAGCTTCTAATAAATTCTCTCCTTATTCTTGAAATGCAGAGGGGATGCTGAAAAAGGCTAAAAATATATGCAATTCTGAGCCTTTGTTTATCTATAAAATAATGAGCTTAGAAAATATATTATCTCTCAGTTCTCAGCCTCTCCAACTCTAAATAACTCTTGAAGGACATTTTTCTTTTCAGAATGTCTGCAATTCTCTACTATTCTAAAATACCTAATTTTTGCCTATGTATGGCATAGTTAAAGGACCCAAAACAGCATAAGGGGATCCACCCAGGCCTGAAGTTGCATCACACACTTGATATTCAAAGCGCAATCTGGAGATCCCAGCATTACCGCGGAACTTGTTAGAAATGCAGGCCCCAAGTCAGACCCACTGAATCAAAGTCTGCCTTTTAACCAAAATCACATTGTTAGAGTCAAAGTGATTCCCTGGAGATTCGCTAAGAGGAGCACAAAGGCATAGGACCTTGTTGAAATAAACTGGTAATTTGACAAGCCCTTACGATCTGGAGGTCTTTGGCTAGAGAAGGAGTGCGATGAAAGACTAGCAGTTAAGAGTTGAACTAATTAAAATCTCCCCAAAAAACTGAGGTTGAGCCATTTTCAGACCTGGATAAAACAAGGTTTCCTTGAGTCGACATGGCTCAATCATCCATTTTCCGTTAGTGTTCAACTGTGAAAAAAAATGAATGTAAATTTTTAGTGTTTGCAGCCTACCATAAGCCTCTCCTGGTTCCTGTTTTGGCAAGTCAAATGGTTTCTGAAGGAATCTATTTGACCGCCTCCACTAACACTTAGAAAATCTTACTTCCATGGGTTCCAGAAAACAGGGAACCAAACTGAGTTTCGACTGCCAAGGAGGGAAGGAGGGAATCATTCTCATGCAATGCTTGCCAACTCATCAATCATCCTAAATTAATTCTCATTCCCTCTGACACTCAGGAAGTCCCAAAACACACTTGAGAAAATGTCCTGGAGAAAAACTAAGGTGTGAGAGCCGTTATTTGTACTTTAAGGGCTATCACCTTAAGAAGTTAATATTCCACACCCATTGATCAAGTTTAGGATTACCGATCAAGTCGGAGTTCTTTACAGTATGTAATATTTGGCAAGATTCATTAGAACTTCATAGGCCTGGGGGCACCCACATATTCCACACAATTCTTTTCAAAATATTATCAACTTTGTAAAAGATGCAAGTATGTGAGAGCTATAAATTCTCCCATTTCAAATATCAGGCTGTCCCTTTGGGAGAATCTCATGGGCATAGATAATTATTCTATATGGGGAATAATGAATCACAACGTTTTTTGATTCATATCTACACTCTTCTGGCAGGTCTCTGGCATGAATCACATGTAAATGAATGAAATATTTTCTGAATTTTACTAGAACACATATACTATGCCTCTAACTAAGAAATTATATGTAACGTAGGGTAAGACAGAATATTTCTGCCCTACCCATTCTATTTCTCTCTAAAGTATGATATAGAAAACGATAGACAGGACCAGTCTCCCAGCTCACTTGAGAAAGATGCTCAAGAACTGAGCCTTCCATTGGATAAGATCTATTTGGGGTGGGAAGGGAGTATTAGGATATTTTAAGATTTCTAAAGTTCCCTAAACTTTTAAGTAGGTCACACAGCAGTCTTTTGATTTTCCAATGTCGTGTAACGTATGTCTTGTGTTCAATAAACAGTAATTTATTGTGCCCCTATGGAATGGCCAGCATTTGGTTAGTTTTTTTGGGCATCCAAAAAGGAATAAGACCTTTATCTGCTCTTAATAACATTAAAGGTTAATAGGAGAAACAGACCAATATTTGATTTTAAATCAGGCAAGTCTCTGTTAGGTAAATGAATGAAGTACTATAGATGTATATATAGAGGAGTAACTCTCTGCCAAGTCACAGATGGCTTCCCAAAGAGAATGGTCTCTAGGAATCATATTTCTCCAGGAGGATGAAGGGAATAAAATCCTGCTAGAGTAAAAACAATATTTGGATCATTATGACAACAATAATAGCTAATATTTGTTGCAAACTAATCATGTCCAAGAGCCCGTTCAAGCACTTTACATGTATTAGCTTATTTTAATCCTCACAACATCCGTATGAAGTATTTAATATCATTAGCTGAATTTAGTACACAGAGATTGGTTTGTAGAAAATTGCACTCATAGTCATGGGAATATGTGAGAGCCTTGTCTCCAAGTCCATCGTTAAGTATGGTGGGAGCAGCTTCAGTGTGGTGGTGTGCTGGAAGACAAGCATGAAGAGCTACCGTGGGTGAAATTCTGGACCTTGTCATCATGCTAAGTAGTTTGGACCTCATCAGGTCAGAGAAAGTGACATCATAATGGTTTCAAAGCGGGAGAATGACCTATTAGTTTTTCAGAAAGGGTCAGACCTGCTGCATTGTTATGGGACTACTTGTAAAGCTGCATACAAGAAAGAGAATATAGGTCAGAACTGAAGCTGTTGACATTGAGAGAGAAGAGGTATTTCCGAGGCAGTATGGGTATGTCTTGAGGACTCTTTGATTGATGGGTTCTCTAATTTATATAAAGGAGTTCAAGAAGATTTTTAAATTTCTATTCTGGGTCAGCATATTAGACAGATTTCTAGATTGAGCAGCTATGTTTCTCCAAATAGATAGAAGATACTAAAAGAAAAGCCAGTCTTAAGGTATATTCTATGGATTTTTTTGTAACTTCGGGGTTGTGACTGGAATGACTTTGGAAATCTGGTTGGAAGACTTCTAGCAGGCACTTGGGGATAAATGTGTGTATGTACATGCACACACACACACACACACACACACACACACACGCACAGATAGATTTGGGATTTGGACATCCTGTCACTTAGCTAGTCAGTCATTCAGTTAAGAACATTGTTGCAGGAGCTGAATGCTTCTCATATTGAAGATCCTAAATAAATCAGCAACCATTTGGTGAATGAATGTCTTAATTATGTCACCTAGAAAAGAATGAAAATTCTACAGTTGAAGTAGGATTTTAACTTTCCTTGATATTTCAAGGAAAGATTTTTGTTGTTCTCTTCTCCAAATCTGAAATGTTGATTGATGAGATGGTGAAATTACTCTTCTTTTCTCCATATTTGAATGTTTTACAGGTTAGGGGAAAGGCAAATGGAAAAAAATTCACTTTCATTCAGTAACTTTAAAAATGATACTCAGAAGGGTGTAGAAATTAAATGTACAGTTGATCTAAGTTTGATATCAACCTTTAATACCTGAGTTAGAAAATCTGTTTCATCATCTTTGATTGTTTTGAGGTTTCTCAAGAACTATCTTTGTTTTATTACAAAAATCATGGCTATATTCTAGCACTTTCTGGCTCTAGATATCCTAAAGCTAGTGAATCTCATGGTAAAAAATAAATTTGTAAAAACACATTCACTTATACTAAAAATAGTAGCTTGTAGCACGGAGGCAAGGCATATCTGTATGATGCTTTTCACTGTTGTCAAATACGAATTGAACATCACACACAGACAGAAAGCAAAAAGAAATGAAAACCCAGCATTCCAATGCAAGATTCTCTTCTCCCTTTTGCCATTCCTTCCTCTCAGCACCTGTGAAGCAATCTTTGGGAGACAGTCCTGCGAGCAGCGTGGCTTGACCACTAACAACAGTAGAGAGCATAAGGCTCAGAAGATATTGAAAGGATAAAAAGGAAGAAAAAAGTGGAGTGGGGAAGAAACTGATTCACATCAAGGCCAATACTTAAAAAACAATACAACGTATAAATTGGGGGTTGGAGGTGAGAGGGAATCTTCCAGAAGGAAGGAATGTCCAAATGCTTAAAACAAGACAGAAAAACCTCTACTAAAACAAATGGCATATTATAAAATGTGTTCGAGTGAATGTGAAGAAGACAAAGGGAAGATAAAATGCTCCAGCTGGATATTTAAAGAACTCTAGTCCCTGCTGAAATGATGAAAGGAAGGGGATGTACTCTCCTTAAGGGGAAAACTCCTCGTGCAAGGGATATGCTTCCTGGGTTCCCATCGAATACATGTTAGGATCATTCCTTCAGACTTAGTTTCTTATCAGCATCTACATAAAGAGGCTCTTGCTCTTTGGATTGTTGTCTGGGTGGAAAGAGCAAAGGTTTTGAATCAGCCCATGTAGGATAGACATCCAGACTCTGCCCCCTTCTATGTGTGTCATCTTGGATAAATCTGAATCTATAAACCTCAGTTTACTCATCAGACAAATGAAGGAAGTAAGACTCATAGATTTCTCCTGAAGCTGAAATGCCAACAGGCAGGAGAAGCTACACTTTGTGTTACTGGATTCAGTTTTGAAAATGTTATCTCAGGAGCCCACTGTGTCCTAGACAACTTCAGAATCCAAGGATCTGGCCTCGAGGGCTTCCCATCAGCAGGTTCAGCAGCAGCCTTGGCTGGGAATACCATGGGGACAACTGAAGAGAAAAGAGAGTCTGAGGGAGCCTGCCCTTTGCTCCTTCCATTTCAATTAAACTCTACTGACTACTTAAGCTAGACTAGAAACTGATGAAACAGTTCTTCTTTGGGTCATCCATAACACAGTTTTTCACTCTGACAGGTAACAAGATAGAGTGTGCATGAGAGCACTTGGAGACCGATAGCTCTATTTAAATACATGACATTGTTATTATTTCTAAAGCCTCCAGAGCAAGGTATGCATGTACTGTGGTACTGCTGGCTCAGGGCAGTGTGCATCTCTTAAATGGAGGTCAAATGCCTGAGCCCCTACTTGACTTGAACTACTGGAGCTTTCATTATCCTCTTCATTGATCCAGAGAGGCAAGCACAAATAAAACCCAAATGACTGTCTCCCACAACAAGGAATCTTTAAATGTGCATCATTTGGCAGTGGCATTATCTTAAGACGATTATCCAGTGTATAAATGTTTATTGCCTTGCTTTAAGATGCACAATGTAAGATTAACAATCATGGTGTTTTTTTGTATAAATGCAATATTTCTGCTATTGTGTTTGTAGAATTCAGCTAGATAATAATTGATTCCATGACAGGGATTGGCTAATTTGCCAACAGTATAGTATAAAACACATTTATACAGTCAATTACACCCAAGTGCATGGCCTATTTGCTTTATAATTTCATAAACTTGCCAGCAATTTAAATAAAAAAGTTCCATTAAATTATCATATCATGTGATGGAATGATATTGCCAAGTATATTAAACCATGTGTGTTCAGCCAGAATTAATTAAATATTATTACTTTTTTCTTATTAACACATTGAACTTACCCTTCCTACTCTCTACTCGAAATAGAAGCCTATTAGTGAGCAAAGTAAACTTAAGGGCAAAGTTTAAACATTTTCCTGCGGGTGTTTCATTAAGAACCCTGGTTCTTTTGTTTAAACATTTGCTCTTGGTAAATGTACTTGTATTGTGAAAATATTTTATGTTCTTAGATATGAATACTGGAAAAGTTTAAAGAATACCTTTACTTGAATTATTCAGGTATTCAAAAAGGGACCATTTATGTCTTCATCTTAGAGATAGTCATGATATAGACTATTTCAGTATGATTTGTGTATGATTCTATTGTTATTTCTGACTCCATGAATCTATCTAATGTTAGTAAGGTACAGGGATAAAGCTCAATAGTTTAGCAATTCCAAAAAAAATATGAGTAAAATACAACATTTTCCAAGACAGAATATACCTGTTTCATATGAAATAAATTAACCAGGCCTCCTCTAGGGACTCATAGTTCAATAAATCTACTGTGAACAATAAAAATTAAATCCTTAATATTAAAGCCCTTGTTTTATTTTATGAAAAGCAAAACAAAGAGGTGAACTTCTCCCTGACATGTACTAATTACACTAAGCAGGTACTCATGGTTATACAGTCACTTTGACGTTCATGCTCACTCTTTATTTTTTGTCCATATCAAATTTAGCAGTTTGCCCCACATTTTATGCATTTGGAATTATCAGGATGATTTTCTTCTTCTTTTTCTTACCCTTGCTATTTTAATCAGTGTTTTGATTTTTGTTTCTAAACAGTATTTGTTGTTTCTTTCATTTAATAAATAGAAACATTTTTTTTCTCTTACTCATACAGCAAACTTTGTGTAACACTCAAAAGCAGACTGGACATAAAAAGGTAAAGGGCTCACAGTATTGTCAGGAGGATGGAGGATAAAGTTTAACCAATGGACAAGAACCAGGAATGTTCCAGGAGCTGGGCAGCAGGACTCACACCGAGGGGCACCCCATGGGAATGTTAGGGCTCATGCCAACTCTTCCTGCGCCATGAATCTTACAGCTAATTTGTCCTATGCCTTTGAGTCACTCTCTTTAGCATCAGGGTCCTGGGAGAAAGAGTAAGACATATGTTCCTTATTGCTCTGGGTGGAAAGAGGGAAGATTTGGCCTCCTTGACACCCGTGTTGGGGATGGACACTGCCCTTAGCCAAGAGGCACATGGCAGGGACTTCCCTTAAAAGGGAGACTAAGGTGAAAAGAAAAACGGAATGTTTGAGTGTCGCAACAGAGTACAATAACAATAATAATAACATAAATAATATAGTGAATTCTTGACCCAAACTTAGTAATTGTGAAAATGTGAAACAATAGAGAATAAAATTAAAAAGTGAAAATGCCTTTATAATTGGAGTAGCAGAGGTTAACAATTTTAATGGCTTAGTTTGTATATTTTCAGCCTTTTTATTTTCATATACAAATATATGTTACATACAAATATATCATGCACATTATTCTGTAACTGTATTTAAACTTTAAATATCAAATATTAACTTTTTTCCATTTAAAAATACATATAGGCATTTATCCAGTCCATTTTTTATTTTTTTTATTTTTTTAATTTTTGCATATAACTTTTTTTTTACTTCTTTTTTTTTTGAGGTGCTTTATTTTTTTTAATATAATTTATTTTATTATCATTAATTTACAATTACATGTGCAATATTACGATTATTAAACTACCCCTTCATCAGGTCCCCCCCACCAACCCCATTACAGTCACTGTCCATCAGCGTAGTGAGATGCTATAGAATCACTACTTGTCTTCTCTGAGTTGTACTGCCCTCCCCGTGCCCCCCAACATTACATATGCTAATCGTAATGCCCCCTTTTCCCTCTTATCCCTCCCTTCCCGCCCATTTTCCCCAGTCCCTTTCCCTTTGGTAACTGTTAGTCCGTTCTTCGGTTCTGTGAGTCTTGTGCTGTTTTGTTCCTTCAGATTTTTTCTTTGTTCTTATACTCCACATATGAGTGAAATCATTTGATACTTGTCTTTTTCGGCTTGGCTTATTTCACTGAGCATAATACCCTCTAGCTCCATCCATGTTGTTGCAAATGGTAGGAGTTGTTTTCTTCTTATGGCTGAATAATATTCCATTGTGTATATGTACCACATCTTCTTTATCCATTCATCTACTGATGGACACTTAGGTTGCTTCCATTTCTTGGCTATTGTAAATAGTGCTGCGATAAACATAGGGGTGCATCTGTCCTTTCCAAATTGGGCTGCTGCATTCTTAGGGTAAATTCCTAGGAGTGGAATTCCTGGGTCAAATGGTATTTCTATTTTGAGTTTTTTGAGGAACCTCCATACTGCTTTCCACAATGGTTGAACCAATTTGCAGTCCCACCAGCAGTGTAGGAGGGTTCCCTTTTCTCCACATCCTCGCCAACATTTGTTGCTGTTTGTGTTTTGGATGTTGGCCATCCTCACTGGTGTGAGGTGATATCTCATTGTGGTTTTAATCTGCATTTCTCTGATGATTAGCGATGTGGAGCATCTTTTCATGTGCCTGTTGGCCATCTGAATTTCTTCT
>JAVSCE010002303.1:0-18529 GCA_032199065.1 Smutsia gigantea | reverse complement strand
ACCCAACTGGAAAATTGGAAACATAATCCAGGTTGTTGACTCCATAAGCAACCTAACACCCACCCACCCAGGGGTCTTCCAAGCTATGGTTGAGTTGAAATCTACATTTTTTAAAAGAGTGGTTGTAATTTTATTTCATTCTATTATTAAATTTTCATGTTCAATATTGATGTCTAACTTAGAAAGTTAAAGAGTTAATTCACATTCCACAACCTCCACTTTTGTTCAGCCCCTTTTGAAAATTTTTCTTGTTGTACACAGATTTTAATCCTTCTCCTGTTTTTACATGTAGCTTAATGTTTTCCCCAGATTTATTGAGATATCATTGACAAGGGAGCTACATTTTTAAACCACAAGGCAAAGAAACCCAGAGCTACCAGGAATATTTTATTGACTTGGAACCAGTTTTGGAATCTGTATTTTTAACCAACTACCCAGGTGATTTTGATGATCAGACAGTTTGAGGGTTTTATTCTTTTTCCCTTTTCCTCTTTCTTTTCCCTTCAGTAAACTGTTTTTCAACTTTGTTTTTCAGTGAAAACCATTTCCTCCTCACCATGGACTCCATCCAGAGGCTGTGCCCGTCTCTCCCACGTCAACAGTCCTGTGTCCTTGGCAGAGGACAGTGCTCTCATTCTGGGCCTGTCCCTTCTTCCTCAGCCAAACCTCGCTCCTGCACCTCCCTGCAGCTAATAAAAAGGCTGAGCTCCCCGGTGCAGGAAAAGCCCCCCCCTGCTGGCGTTCACGTGAGTGAGACCTGCGGCCACTGGTCCCAGCCCTCAGCCCCACCACCTCCCTTCACGTGTTCCCAGGGCAGCTAGCTCTGTCCCAGCCTTGGTGTGTCCCTGGGCTGAGTGGGATCCAGCCACAGCCACCTTCCAAAGCCAAACAGCCCCGAGTGAACTGCAGAAATGAGGAGTGGGTGCCTCCTGCCACCGAGAAAAGAAAGTCTCCCATGAGAGGGCACGACTTGATTTGGGTCAAAAGGCACTTGTTGCCCCAGGAAGGCAGCAGGATTTGGGGGAGCCGTGGGTGGAGTGGAGTATGCTTCCTCTTGTCTGGTGGGATCAGCCCCTCCAGCCAGTAGCCACCTGGCCCAGCTCTGGAAGATGTGGAGAAGGAATTTCACAGTGATTTCCATGGGGCCAGGGCACTGGAACAGCTGCAGGAGGGGACACAGCTGGCACTGCCCTCACCCCATCTAGTGGAGCTGCTCTGGAGAAATGCCATCCTCCCTATGGAAAGTGAGAGGTCCTACTTGCTTCTTTCCAGGGGCCATGTGAAAGTCCTTCTGAGCTAACCCTCATTGGCGAGGGTACAGGTTGGCTTTTATTAAAATAAAATCCTATTGTCACTTATACCAGGGGCTCCCAAATCTGGCAGAACATCAGGATCATCCAGAATATTGATATAAAAATAAAAATTAATAAAAATAACAAGTTTGGGAACCCACCCCAGACCTAAGAATCAGCAACTTTTTGGGTAAGGCTCAGGCTAGAATAAATGTGAATCAATTCAATCAGACTCTCTCCCCACTCCAGGAGTGAGCCCATAGAATGAGAGCCCATAGAAGAGAGAATGGTGGGGGCTCCAGTGACAGAGAATAAGATCTCGAGTTACCACCAGGAGGAATCTCTGTGTGACGCTGGAGAACTGAAGTCTTCTCGTACATTGTCAGACAAACCCATGAGGTATGTTCAGTTCTTATTCTCATTTTGCTGATGAGGAAATGGGAGCTCAAAGAGGTCACACACAGGTAGTAAGAGGCAGAGCCAGAACTCAGATCCAGCTCTTTCTCTTAACATTTCTGCTGTGGAAGGGATAATGTGAAACCTGGCAGCACCTTGGGAGTTAGGCCAGTACATGACACAGTTGTGGTATCAACACCATGCGCTTTCTGGACACTTGTCTCTGGTGGGCTCAGTTCCCCTGTGCACACTCCCCTCGCATCAGTTCATCAAGCATGTGTAGATGCAGAGATGGTCAGGATGGCCACCATCAAGACAGGACAGCTCATTGAAAGGGCACTGGGCTGAAATCGGAGAGGGGCTTCTGGTTCCAGTACCAACACCCCAAACTGTAAAGGCGGCCTGTGTAAAGAGGGAGATGGACTGGTGGGCGACCTGTGGGGCCCATCAGCTCTTCAAAAGCAGGCTCAGCAGAGCCCAGCACAACCTCCCTAGACACTGTCCCTTTCCCACTCTAGCCCCTCCAGGGCAAGAGCCTTCTCTTGTCTGCAAGACAAAATCAGTTCCTCATTTAATTACAATGAGCCTCTCCCAACACCGCAGGGAGCCCCCTTTGGCTTCCAGGGGCTTTGGGGAACTGCAGTGAACAGTGCCCAGCACACTGCTCTGGAGAGGATGTCTGCCTGGCTGTCTCCCTGCCAGCTTCTCACAGGCCAGGGGACTGACCCTTTCCAGCTCTGTATCAGGACTGGGGACTGCGGTGCACAGGAAGAAAGAGAAGGAAGGAAGGAAAGGGAAGGAAAGGAAGGAAGGTCGGGCTCAAAGAGGCCCTGATTCACTCGGGAGGCCTCTGAAGACACCAGCCTGATCAGTCGGGTCCCACGACACTGCCCCGGCTGGGGCAGCTTTGTCCCTCTCGGGCTGTCCTGGGTGAGGGACTTTTAAAGCCAGGCTGTGACTGGATGGCCGAGGCTGAGCCAAGGAGGATCACTGCTGGGAATGAGTTCCCACACCCCTGCCTCTCCATTCAGACCTCCCAGAGTAGGGCCCAGGATTCTGGTCCCCACGTCACAGATGGACAGCTGAGGGCCCTGCCTTGAGGAAGGTATAATCCTTTCTGAGTTGGGGCTGGAGTGAATTCTTCACAGGCTGAGGGATGAGGGCCACACCCAGACTTCTGGCTGCAGGGTAGTCAGGGCCTCCCTCTGACAAAGAAGAGGCGATAACATGGGTCCCAGAGACTCAGCAGTGAATAGAGAGGGGAGAGGCCAGGCCCATTTCAGCAGAGGTCCAGTAAGGCAGAGACTCAGCGTCTTAGCGTCAGGGCTGGAAGAAGTCTACGGAGACTGATCACCTGAAGCTACAGGTGAGGCCCAGAGAGGGACACTTCCTGCCGAAGGCTAAACAGTGGCCCCAAATATGTTCAGGTAATCCGTAGACCCTGTGAATACTCTTATATGGCAAAAGAACTTTGTGGATGTGATTCAATTAAGTCTTGAGACGGGGATTATCCGGTGCCCCCAAGGCAATCCAGGTACCCTTACAAGAGGACGCAGGGGGGCTAGGATCGGAGGAGGCCCTGCAGTGACAGAGCAGAGGCTGGAGTGATGCTCCCTGAAGACGGAGGAAGGGGCCACAGCCAGGGAACTCAGGCACTAGGTGCTGAAAGAGGCAAAAGGTGAGGAGACCCATCCTCCCCTGCAGCCCCCAGGAGGAGCCAGTCCTGCCAAGCCCTTGACTTTAGCCCAGTGAGACTGATTTTGGACTTTGTACCTGCAGAGGATAAATGTGTATTATTTAAGCCATTCAGTTTGTGGTGATTTGTTACACAACAATGGGAAAGTCATATGCCTGTGATCCCTGCTCTGTGTAACCCACTGAACTGGTCCTAGCCAAGGCCTCACCAGGGACCAAAGTTTTGCCAACCTAGGGGCCCTTATCAGTACTTCTGTCTCTTGACCTTTTGGCGATGTCTAATGTATCCAACTGCCAAAGGGTTCCGCTGCTTCCTCCTCAGCAAACCAGTATTTCTCTCTGAAGTACATTCCCACCTTCCCTGCCTGGTTGAAATCTGGTTCATTTGTCCATTCCCCCAGTCACCTCCTCCAGGAAGTCTTCCATGTCCATCATGCCATATTTCCTGATTTTTTAAATTTTGGTTTGTTTGGTTTTTAATTAGTGATCTTTATTTTTTAGCTCAGTTTTAGGTTCACAGCAAAATTGAGCTTACAGTACAGAGAGTTTCATGCAGCACTGTTTTCATAAGGTTTGCCAGCTTCCATTGACATTATCTTCTTTATTCTGCTCAACAACTCTGTGAGGTAGGATGAGTTTTCTTATCCTTTCTCTTTTTTTCTTTTTTTGATCCAGCTTTATTGAGGCATAATTGAACAAATAAAAATTGTATAATGTGAGGTGAACGACGTGATGGTTTGATATAGGTATACATTGTGAGATGATTATCACAGTTAAGCTAATTAACATACAATTAATGTGTTAATCAAGCATAATTAACACAGTGACCTTTTTGGGGGGTGAAAATAGTTATGATCTAATGTATAATTTAATATTAGTAACTATAGTAACCATGCTAATGCATTATATCTCCAGAGCTTATTCCTCTTATAATCGAAAGTTTGTCCCCTTTGACCAACATCTGTCCATTTCCCCTACACCCCGCTGTTTTCTCAGTGACGGGTAAACAGCAGGTGCACGATGAAGATTCACTGAAAGTGACTCTGGTGTGAGCCTCGCCTGCTCACAGGGCCTCTGCCTCAAGTTGCACCCGGCCACTTTCCCACAGGACCCACCCTCTGTGGTTTGGCAACACTGACTGATGGAAAGGGACCCAGAGCCGTGTCTCCTGGTCCTAACCCTATCTCTCACATGCTGGAGCCCCGGACTCCCCATCTGAAGACGGGTTGGATGATCTCTGCCCTGGTTACCCTCCTGGAGGCCCTGAGGATGGGCTGGAAGGGAATCCTCCACAGAGGGGCTTCTGAGTGGGCCCAGTGCTGCCACACCAGGTTCTGGGGGCTCTGAGTGGGACCTGCTCAGGTCGTGCACCTGAGCCCAGGACCTGACCACCAAGCCCAGGACAGCACCTGCCCCACCTGAGCTCCCTCTGCTTGGCTCACACAGCTCCCCAGGACTCCAGGGAGTTTCTGAGAGGCTGTGGGGAGCAGCAGGGGCTGAGCCCAGCCTGGGAGCATCAAGGACTTCAGGCCTCAGCCTCTGGCGGGGCTCCAGGCACACAGGCTGGGTAGAGAGGGTGTACCTGAACCCCCAAAACCATCTATGGGTCTCAGAGTATGCTGTGAATGTGGTAAAGCACTGCTCTGGGGTTTCCTGCTACTTCTGTTCAAATCAATACCATTTATCAAGTGTGCATTGATTGGAGACACCAAGAACTTTGCAGACTTTTGCCTCCGCTGACTTAGTAATTCTAATTCTAGGAATTTACCCTAAAGAAATAATAAGAAATGAATGCAAAGATGTATGTGCAAGGATGTTTATTCAGTTATTTATAACAGCAAACAATGTGGAAATAGCTTAATGTCTAACAAGAGAGTGGATTAATAGTGTGCCATGCCATGAGATACTATGCAGCCATATAAAATTATATTTTCAAACACTATTTTTGATACAGGAAAATTCTTATGATGCAATTTATGTAGAAAAAAATCAGAAATATATATATATATATATATATATATATATATATATATATATATATAATGAGGGATTGATATGTGTGTGTATATACATATATTTTATCTCATTTTTATTGAAATGTGTGTATGTATACCAATAATGTTTACTTCTATTTCATGGGATGATTATGGGGTATTTTTATTTTAGTCTTTTCTAGGTTTTTAAATAGTTTTTATGATGAAACTATATTTGCATTACAATTAATTATAATTCATATTATAATTTTTAAATGCTATTGGTTTTTTAATGGGAGAAAATAATTCACTGATTACCTATCATGCCTTTATTGGGGCAGAATGTGGACAAAGTGATATTAAGAAAATCTTGGGGATATCAAATGCATTCCCTGTTCCAGTCTGGAAGCTTCTTGGGTCCTGAAGGCTCTTTCCCACGTGTAAGGTGTAAGTTACCTGAAATGAGAGTATTGCCTCGGTGATGCACTCGATATTTGTAGCAGGAGCCTGGACGAGGACTAGTGGCCTCTCCCCATATATTACAGTGGGTCCCACCTGAGAGGGGAGGTCATTCTCAAGATCAGGTGCCTGGGGAAGAATGAGTCTTTCTAAGTGGAAAGTGGACCTGGGAAGAAGACACTACAGATTAAGATGGGACAGAGGATTTTGGGTGTGGGGCCTCTGTTGCCTCATGGATCTCTGCAGAGGATGGGTGGGACCTGCCAGCCTTTGGAGGGAGCCTGGCTGAGGTGGGACTGGACACCCTTGCCTAAGGAAGCCTGGTGGGTTCTTTCTAGGTGCTGTGTTTCTGTTCCTATTGTTTTCCCTTGGGGTTTATTAACGCCATATCTGGTATAACCTGGGTATTTCATCCCAGGTTTCCTAGCTTGCTCAGGTAAAAGAAGCCAAAGGCTGGGTTTCTAGGTATGGTTGGCCCAGAGAATTAAAAGGACAGTGGCATCCCAGGGGAAAGTAGTGGGAATGAAGAAAAGTGACCCAAAGGGAAGAGTGAGCAGGGAAAGAAGTTAAGGTCCCATTGTCCCTCCTACTTGGAAATTCTCCTCCCAGAACTACATCTTGGAGGATTTGGCTTGTAAAATAATAACAATAATAACTTTTATTATTTTTTGTCTTTTATGTATAAATAAGTCCCTATTCTAGAAAATGTTAAAATTTCAGGTAAGCAAAAACAAAATAAAAGCCAAGGAAAAAGAAGGAATCTAAAAATTACCCCTTAACTTACAACTAGTCAATGTTTTGGTGTACCTCTTTCAACACTTTAAATTAATCAGCATTTTTCAAAATATGTTCAGATTATTTTATATACAGGTATTTATCTGATTTTTATTTTTCTGTTTACTAGACTATAAATTTATTTCTGTGTTATTAAATGTTCTTCTATAGCATCATCTTTTAAAGGCTGCATTGCATCTTATTTCTGTATGGTTCATAATTTTTTGGTCAGTCCCCTCTTGTTGGACATTTAGGTTGCTTCCAGTTTTCAGGCTTATAAATAACACAGTGAAGAACAATCCTGCAGCTAAATCTTTACATATCCTTGTGCATTCCCCTAGAATAAGTCTCAGAAATGGACTCCCTGAATTAAAGGATGCTAGGTTTTGTTTCTATCCCTGACCAGGACCTGGGTATGCTAGGTTATTCTGTGGTTCTTGGCATTGAGCCTAGGGGCCCCCAAGCCTGCATGTTTCACATACTCCAAGCCATCTGCTTCTCCTCTCCCCAACACACCCCAGGCTGTGGGTTTACCCAGGAGAATGAATTACATCTCCTTGCTGGACATGAGGCCATTTGTCTTGTGCTCTGAAATCCTGATGAGATAAAATCTGGGCAGAGCAGGTTTATTTATTTAATGTATTTCTGGGCAGGCAAGCTCTAGCCCCTGGGAATCACCTTGTCCAGATAGGATTAAGAATTTAAAGAGAAGAGGAGCAGGTCATGGGGTGCAGACTGGCTCCAGGGCTCACCCATGTGGGCCAGAGAAGGTCTTCCTTTCCCCACCTCAGGTGTACCCTGGCCATAGCTCCAGCCTCCCAAATCCTGCCTCCCCACCTCAGGCATAGGAAACTAGGTGTTGACTCCTGCTAAGAGGATTCTGCTCTTCAGTGAAGGAACTAGGTGCTGAGTGGTGTACCCAGATTTCTCCTTCCATGAGAAGTAGAATCTCCCTAGCCTCCATTTCGAGGCTTTGGATGCCTCTGCAAGCTCTCTCTGGCACTGGTCCCTGGAGTCCCGCCCAGGCCTCTGGCTTATCTGCGCACATACAGATCTGGGGTTTTATCCTTGTTTTAGGCTCAAAGCCTGCAAATACTCTTTTGAGAACCCTCAAAAAGCCAAGGTTTTGCTATGCGCTCAGACAACAGAGCATACCGCCTAACCCCACCATTCCCCTGCCCTGTGTGTCACATCTTTGACTCTCTTCAAGTCTGGTGTCTCTCCAGAGAGCATGGGAAGCACATGTCCTCTAGGCCAGGGGCTTCCAACCCCATCAGATCACCAGGGGAGCTTTGCAAAATTCAGGTTCCAGAGCCCCTTCCCCAGAGATACAGTTTCTGCGGGTCCAGAGAGATGGCCAGGAACCTGTGTTATCACAAAGGGTGGTCCTTTGGCTCTTCGCACAGGGCTGTCTTCTCACCCCTCATCTCCATGGATGTGGGAGACAGGGCATTTGGACCCTGGGTCAGGCAGGCCCAAGGCATGTGAAGCAATGAGAAACGGGTGGCTACAAGCCTGCCTCCTCGGGCAACCTCCCTTTGGGAGGTTTGGCGGCCAGCTGGCCTCCCCTGACAGGGGGACTCGGCCCGGGCAGCCTGAGCGGCCACACAAAGCCGTCCTCACGGCCTTTCTGGCCAGGAGTGCGCAGGCACTGGCTTGACGAGGATGCCCAGGTGCGCCTCTGGCCGGCCGGGGCCTGTGGGGGAGTGTGGCCAGGACAATCAAAGCCCAATGCTCAGCTCCCACGGACACTTCCTCTAGAAGGTTGTGGTGACAGCGCACTGGGCCTGAGGGCCTCTGTGGGCCAGAGGTAGGTCTGTGCAGACAGAGGCCCACACGCGGCCCCTCATGCTCTAACACCACCTTCTGCCCGGGCCCTGGGTCTCCTGGGCCAGCCTCAAGAACTCAGGTGAGCCGAACCCCTTGTACTGCCCCTCCTCCACACTAGAGGAAGAAAGGCAAGCCTCCCTCCTTCTCCACTGGGGTCTTTTGGGGCACCATAGGACTGTGGTGGGTGGTGTGATGAGCCAGAAATCCCTGTGGGCAGTAAACCCGCACATGCCCTGCTGGGTTCCAGCCAGTCCTGATTTCCGGACTTTTGACAATAAAAGCCATTTATTAAACATACAACAAAACTCATTCTCCATGTCCATTAATAGTAACTTTATTCCTTCAGTTGTTCAGGCCAAAACCTTGGGGTTGTCCTTGATCTTTTCTCTTACACCTCATCTCCAATTAACTAGAGAATCCTGTCTGCGGACTCTTATTCCAAAGTGCAATCCCCTCTCACCACTTCTGCTCTGGCATCTTTTGCCTGGATGATTCTGATTGCCTTCTACCTGCTGTCCTTGCTCCTCGGAGCAGTCAGGGGGCTCTGGCAGAGCTGGGTGGTGATGGGGGTGTGGCTGGTCCAGCACCAGGCTATGCCACTGGCTCCCATGTGTGTCTAGGACTCCCTCCCCCAGCTAGATGTGATTTCATCTTGGGTATCTTACCCAGAAGAGCAGTTTGTTAGTCATATACAAGATGAGGTTTCTCTTGTACACCTTTAAAAAGATATCACACATCCCTCAATTTCCTTACAGATCTCATGTCCTAATTTAGGGGTTATGAAATCTACCATTCTCATAGGGGCTCCTCTTTGGCATTGAGACCTGGAGCCATGAGCCAGAGAGACAACACAGCCATCTGGGGGCCCCTCCGAGATGCAGAGACCAGGGCCCGCAGGGCCCCACCACTGCAACTCAGTCCTCGGAATCCACTGTGGGATGGTCCTGTAGCAGAGGTGGTGATGCAGCAACGGGCGCGAATGATGTGGGAAGGCTGGTCCCCTCCCCAGGCAGACCCCATCTTTCTGTGGGACCCCAAGCCAGTGTGGGGTGAGAGGGGCAGAAGCTGGTTTTCCCAGGGGTTCTGGAGTGGGGGTTGTGGCTGTGTGTGTGTGTGTGTGTGTGTGTGTGTGCAGGGAGAGGCCCACACACAGCCCCTCATGTTCTGACACCTCCTCCTGCCTGGGCCATGGGGCTCAGAGGGCAGCTCTTGGGCAGGTCCCCCAGCCTTGCTTGGGCTCAGTCCTGTTTTCCAGGCTGCCGCCATCGGACTAGACTCCCTGGCTACAGCTGAGCAGCCCCATGTCAGGGCTCCGAGGAGCCAGGTCATCTTGTCCAGGTGAGGATGGAGACTCGGATAGGAGGAGGCACCACGCCTGGGTCACCCGCAGGTCCAAGGCAGGAGGGGATCTGCACCACATGCACTTTGTGGCAGGCCCAGGCTGCTGAGAAAGGCCAGGAAGGAAGAAGGGGCCGGGGGATCCCTGGCTCCCAGGCCGACTGGCAGGAACCAGCAGGTTTCCAGACCCCACTCAGCCCTGAGGCCGGCCCAAGCCCATCCCCCCCCCACTCAGCCCTGAGGCCGGCCCAAGCCCATCCCCCCCCCCTCAGCCTCCTCTGCCTTGTAAACCCCCAAGGCCTGCCAGAGGCTTCTCTCCTCTACCGTTTGGTGTCCATCCTCCTGCAGTTCCCTCCCTCCCTCGGCTGCTGCTCTTGCAGACTCCAGCAAGGGAGCAAAGACTGGTGGGGAGAGGGGGGTCTGTGCCAGACTCAGCCAGACTCCTCTTCCTTTGACAGAGTGCCTAGAGGGCAGCCCTCACCCACCCCCATACTTCCCCACTGCCCAGCCCCCCTGCTCCCGGCTCTGACTCAGCCCATAAATTACCTGGGGATGGTCGCTGACTCAGCCAGGAAGCCCAGAGCCCCCCTCCTCGGCCCCAGGCCTCAACCCCACAGCTGGCTCTCATTCCAGAATGCTTGGTCCCCTCCCCTCAGGAAATTCCTGGAAAATATCTGGCTTCTTCGAGTAGAGATCTCCTAACCTCAGCCACCGCAGGGGAGGGGGCCGCTGCAGCCTTATCCGTGATGCTGCCGCCCTGGCCCTCCTCCCCCAGCTTGTGAGTTTGTGTGGGGCTGAGAGTGGAGGTGTCGTCCCGTAAAGTGACAGGCACATGGCCATGGAGGGACCACAGGGGAGGGAGGAGGAGGAAGGAGAGGCCAGTGTGGGGTGGGGAAGTCAGGGCAGGCTGCTAGGAGGTGGGACTAGTCCTGGGCGAGGAAGGATGGTGAAAACTGGGAAGTGGAGAGAAGGGAAGGGTGCTCCAGGCCAGGGGACAGCCTGAGCACAGCAAGGGGGTGAGGAGGAGTCCAGTGGGTGCTGGGGGGAGGAGGCGGGTTTAGGCTGAAGGGGTTGCCAGGCAGGGGAGCCTGGGCCAGGCTGTGGAAGTCACAGTGAAACTCCAAAGCACAGGCCTAAGAGACTCTGGAGCTTGGGAGCATAGGAAAGGGGAGGGGGTGGACTGCTGATATTGAGGACATAATCTGGGCTGAGATGAACTTGACTAGCAAGCCCTGAGGGACACTGGTCCCTCTAACATTCTGGGACCTCCTTGGGCTCCTCAGGCCTGCTCAGACCTGGGGGTGGGGTCCTCACACTGCAGTCAGATGGCAGAGGCAGGACTCCTGCCCTCCAGGTGCCCAGACTGGAGGACATGGCCATAGCATCTGGAGCTGCCAGTCTAAGGGAGAGACAGGTGTCCCAGGCCCTCCCTCCCTCCTCTGGCCCCTAGTAGCCCCTTGAATCCCTTCCTTGGAAACCTCATTAATTTTGGAGGGAAAGCCAAGCCCAGTCTGCAGATAACATGTCTCTTTTTTTGGCTGCTTCCCCTCAGACAATAACAACTTTTAAAGTACAAAAATTCCTGCCTAACTTCCCTGCAGGAAGGTTGGCTGGGCGATGTGGCTGTAGCCATAGTAACAGAGTCGCGGAGGGCAGAAACAAAGCCAGCTTGCTGCCTGCAGGGCTGGTGGGGTGGGGTTGGGGGGGTGTCCAGAGCCCGGCCCCCGTCAGCCCTGGGATGGGGCGCCAAGCCAGGGAGGTGTGGGGAGGCTTCTGTTGGTTTCTAGCATGTATTCACCTTTCCTAGGAAAAGCAGTTCAGTAGGCCCTGGGAACAGGAATTCATAGGCAGAGGTTGGGTGGGAGACAAGAGAGAAAGGTGGAGCCAGAGCCAGCCAGCCAAACAAAAAGGAAGAGGGGAAGACTCGGAACAGGCAGAGTGACACAGAGCAGAAATCCCTTGAAAGCAAAAACTGGGTCTCAGTTCCTCCTGTATCCTTAGCCTTGAAGCAGGGGAAGGCTTCATCACTGTGTGTGTGCCCAGGGAAGGCGTTCATTACCCCCATCGTAGGCCAAGTGCTTTGGCACTTCTCGTGTCTGCCAAAGCTACTGACATTCTTGAGTCACGTGTTGGACTCCTGACCCCACTCTAGACCCCTCAAGACAAATATGTCTTGGTTACTGTTGCCTCACAGCACCCAGGGGAGAGCCCTCCTCTTATTGTCTGTTCAAGGTATGAAACAGAGAGGCAGGACTTTGGGCTAGAGAAGGGCAGGCAGACCCACCACAGGATTTGGCCTCTGGGGCGAGGTGCCAGTGCCTGCCCCTCCTTCCTGGCCCTGCTGCAGGGTGCTGTCCTGTCCCTGGAGGCTGAGATGGGGAAGTGCAGGCAGGGAGGGCTGGCCCAGTCCTGCCTCTGCAGAAAGCCCTGTCAGGTGGGAGAAGGTTCCCTCTGTGAGTCCTAGTCCCTGAGAGGCGATGGGTCCACGGGCAGAGCTGGTCTGCTGGGGGGGAAGGCCATTATCCCTTGTCGTCACTGGCCCAGCTGCATTTCCAGAAATTCTTTCTGCCAGTAAGAAGAGGAAAGAGAAAACTAGGCAGCCTCTCAGGATGCTGGGAAGAGGGTGGGCAAGTGGGAACCAGGTTTCCCAGAGCTCTCACGGGCCAGACTGGAGCTCTGGGGCCAGAGGCCTGGGTCAACACTGGGACAGGTGTCAGAAGAACTGACCAATGGAGCCAGAGCTCACATGTCTGTGCCTGGCTAGGCCTTGGTTGGGGCTTAAGAACAGTGACAGGAGGCAAGAAGGCCTGAAAATCACTGGGTTTCCCACAGGCCTTCTTAAAATCTGGGGTTGGGGAAGACTAAGACATATATTTAATTGCCTCCCCTCCCATTTCATTGTCTAACTCTATACTAGATCTTGAGAAAGATCACAGAGAGAATTATTATTATTATTATTATTATTATTATTATTATTCTCCAGTATAGCATGTCCATAGTGTGTTCTGCACAACACCAACCTATAGGGGTAATCCTTGATAAAACAGGTCTGCAGAGCTTAGCATATGGACTGCCCTTATAAAGACTCCTAATGCACAATGTAAACATTAAAGTCCCAATTCATTTTGATTAATCCAGTGTTTCTCAAACTTATTAGACACTGAACCCTTTTTTCATAGGATACCATGAGGTAGAGTTCCCAGAAACACATTTTGGGGAAAGCTGCATTAAAGCTTTGGATGGGCAGTTTTCTTTGTTCCGGCCGCGGTGCCCAGAGGTAGCGTAAGGGAAAAGGGGGAAATGAGTCAGCTGGACTCAGGGTCTCCATCCCGCCCCCACCCACCCAAGTTTAACCAGCAGTTCCTTTCTTCTGGTTGAATTGTGTCTCCAACAATATGTTTTTATCTGATGAAAGGGCTTGCCGCTAAAACTAAACTTGAGAGCCATTGCTTTATGGCTCTTCGTGAACATATGAAGCAAAAGAAAAGAACAGGCAGAATTGGGGCCGGGGGAACTAGAAATAAAAACAGTCAGTGGAGTGAAGAGAACAGGATCATGGTGTTTGAGGAAATCGCCCAGTGTGCAAATCTCCGAATGCTCTGTCCAGGTACCTCTAATCCTGTTTTACAGATGACAAAACAGGGGCGGGAGGGGTTGAGCTACCTGCCCAGGACCCTAATGAGATTTCTGACTGGTTATCTTGCCATCTTTCCCCAGAACTGAGTGTAAGAAGGAGGGCTCCTATTTCCAGGAAGCTCCCAGTTCCACACAGGAGGCAAAACTTGCTCACCAAAGAATGGCTAAAGGAAGTAGTCTCACACCTAACTCAGAAGCAAAGGAACTGTGGTGAGGTCTGTAAGAGGCAGAAGGGAGGGCTTCGGGAGCAGAGGGGTCAGGGCTTCTCTTTGAGATCTGGAACTGCACCATGATATGGTCCAGAGCCCAGCATGATTCTGCTGTATGAAAAATCATTTCTGTCTTCAGTTCTAGAGATTCTTAGCCACTGTCTCTCTGAATTTTGCCTCTCATTCTTTCTAACCTCTCTTCCTGGAAATGCTTAGCATAGGTTGGCCCATCTCATTCTGTTCTCCATCCTTATCTCTCTCCCCTGTTTTCCACTGATTTACCTCTTTGTGCTGCATTTTGAGTGACGGCTCAGAGCTCCTTTTCCAGCTCTGTTTATTTCACTGAGTTTTAAATTTCAGTGATTTTTTTTTTTTTTATTTTAGAAGTTCTATAGTCTGACTTTTGAAACTCAAAATCCGTAACTGCTGCCTGTTTCCTGAGGCAGCAAGTGCTGAGTGGTCAAACTCAGGCTTCCCACCTGGAGCTCTGAAGCCATGCTTGCAGGCCTTCTAGCAACCCGAGGGGCCATGCAAATACTCACATGCTCTTTGTGGTTCTCCAAGCAAACTAGCTACAGGAAGTGGGTGCGAAGAAAATATGTGGAGAGAAGGCCTGCATGAAAATACTGGGTGAAAAGACTAGTTAATAGTTTTTTAAATGTTATCCCATATCACCCCATATATAGTAGATATGACTATTACCACAATTAACATGATCATTATTAATTGGCCATCTTTTTGGGTAACCTTGGTGGTGTCCTCTCTCCCTAAACCTTGGTTTCCTCACCTGAAGCTCCCTAATCAGTCCATTTGAAATTTGATTCTTTTCCTCTGGTCCCTCAGGCTTGCCCTCTGAGAACAATGACAGCAGAAGCCCCTGAGCCAGGGCGTGGGAACCAGCTACTGTTAGGGGAGAGGGACAGGGAAAGGGAGGAAGAAACCTGACAGCTGATGGGTGGACACATCCGCCCCCAGCCCTGCCCTGGAAGCCCTGCTCGGAGGCTGGGGAAACCAGGCTGTTTCTCTTGGATGGTCCCTTCTGGGCCATTCATGCATTCAGCAGCTATTTACTGGATACCTACTAGGTAGCAGGCTCTGGGCCAGGAACAACCTTGCCCCTCGGGACTGTCCTTTCAACTCTGCAAAAACATTCATGACTGTTGCTTCTGGGCTCACACCACAGTCCTGTGGAGCAGAAAGAGCTCCATCCACAACCCTCTTGACTCACAACTCGTGAGTTTTAAAAGGGCACACAGCAAAGCAGTTTTCACTTCCGCTTCTGCTCCCTGGCTTGGGGGAAGGAAGTCCTCTGGACGCGTTGCCTGAAGGCAGTTGAAGGAGACTGACTTGCCCTATTTTGTGGCCTCCTATTTTGTGCTGGGGGAAACAATCCCTACTGTCAGCAGTTGTGCTGGAAGCTCCAGTCTGTCAACTTTCCCCTTTGATATCAGAGATTCATTTTTCTTAAATGGGGAGAAAAGTGCCCCAAATCCATCATAGGAATTTCTGGATTTCCCAGTTAAAGGCCATTGGGAACCTTTTCCCATCTTTGCTGAAGAGGAGACAATATCTGAAAAGTTTGGTGAGCCATTTTTCTTGAAAACTGCAGATTGTAAGCTTTTTGATCCGCCTTCATGAGCAGGCAGCTGCGTTTCTGCTCACCTTTGGTCAGTTCTCTGCTGTCTGGACTTCACAGCATGTGCAAAGCAGACCTCAAAGATTCCTGAGTTGTTCTTAGAAGAGCAAGCCCCCCAGAAGACTCAAGGTCCTTTTTTCTCAGCGTTTGCTGTGGCTGAGCTGTTTCAAACTCTGATGTCACTTCATGTCACTGCCAGGCCCTGCTCAAGGCCAGTATGTCACGGAGCAAGGACGCCACATATTTACCCAGAATGCACATGTCGCAGGTCACATGTACGTATCTGTTGCACACACACATACATAGTACTTACCTATTCTGATCTGTATTACATACAATACGCGTGCCACATATATCCAGACACACCACTGACACAGCACACAAACATGCACTTTGATGCTCCACAGACACACTAAATACACCCACATGTCCATGTCACATTTATACCACGCAAACATGTGTTTTGTGCATCAACAGGCACTACCCGGATACACCACACTCACACACACACACACACACACACGTAGCTCACAAACATATTCTATGTTCTCAGGATTCTAGCTTCTAACTAAACCTAATCGTATAACTCCAACTTTCCTTAGTCTATTCTTTTCTTTCTTGGAAATACAGCTATAGATTTTTTTCTGTGTCAGCAAAAAACAAAGCAACAGCAAAACTTTCCTTCTTATTAGCTGTAAGTACATGCAGCTGGGCCTGAATGTCTCAGAATACTGAAAAATAAAGGGACCATGAGCTCAGATTTGGGGGTATTCACTCTCATTTCTTCCTTAGGAGATTGTGGCTGCACCTTTGTCCACACAAGGCCAATTAGTAGATGACTTGAGAGAGCTGTCTAGATGTTTGGCCTCCCTGTCACCCGTCCGTGCACTGTTGGGCATTATGAAGACGAGGGAGGAGGCACCCGTGCCATCCCCTGCCTCAGGAGGCCACTGCAGACATCACTAATGGACCGCAGCATCTGTCCCTCCCAACCTGGACATGCTGTCCAATTCTCCACACAGCCTCATCAATGATCAGGACTGGAAGTGAGGTGGTGACTGCTGAGAAGATCCAGGAAGCCCAACCCGCCAGGCTTATGGGTTAGGAAACTAAGGCCTGAAGTGGGGGAGGGGCTTGTGGGAGGTCACACAGCATGATTCAAGCTGCTCAGAAAAATGCGGTGGCCCTCCCAGAGTCCTCTGCTCAGCTGCGTTCCATAGATGTGGCTGGTATTGGGGCAAGGGCCTCCCTGGGGGCTGGAAAAGAGGGGCAAGAGGGAGGGTAGGCTAAGCCTGGGTCTCCCTAGACGCACCAAGTCCCTGTTTTACTGGTCTAAGCCCTGCCCACTCTTGGCTGTACCTCTGCCAGACTGCCCTTTCCACCTTCCCCACTGCTTCACACACATCCTTTACACCCAACACAGATGTCCTCCTGCCCTCCCCAAAGTACACATGTGCTTCTCTCTGAATCACCAACACTGTGTTTCTGGGCTTTTCTCACAACCCTGATCAGGTCCTGCTGGCTGGTGTCATGACAGTGAATGGTTCCTGGATTTTATCTCCTTAGTGCGGTGGGCTTTGGACTTCTCATAACCATAGTATTCCTCTTGAAGAGAAGCCCTTCCCACCCCCCCGCAACCCCCAGACTCAGGTCTAGTGTGGGAACTTCTGCTCGCCCACACTAAAAGCTCTTGGCCAGGCCCTGGCTCCTGGCATGTTGTCGGTGCTGAGGACATACCTGCTGATGGGACACAAGGGGGCATGGGTGATGGAGCCCTGCTCTCTAGGGGGTCCTGGCCAGCCCCACTTGCCCGGATGGGCCAAGCGGGCCGCAGGGCTCCCATGGACTGGTTCCCTGACCTCCAGGCACTTCTTCTTGGGTCATTCCTGTCCCTCCAGGTGACAGCAGCTGCTGTAGGCAGCATGATCAGGGACTCTGGAGGGGAGGCTCCTCCCAGTGGCCCTACTGCGGGGCCAGTTGGACAGCGCGCCCCCACCTGTGCTGCGGCTGCCAGGGACATCCTTTCCCCGGATGCTCTGACAGCTGCTCTGAGAGATGCAGGGTTAAGGGGTGGGGGCGCTAAGGGAACGTGAGCTTCAGTGTCACAGACAGACAGAAAGACCGGCAGATGCGCCATTACATGTGCTCATCACACTCCCATGGCGCCCCCCACAAGCTGTACAATGGCACCCCCTACACAGCCACTCCACCAGGAGTGTGGTGCGTCCGGCCCCAGGGAGGCCGACATGGTTTCAGACAATGAAGGAAGATCACACAGCAGCCAGAGCAGAATGGGGAACACTGGGCCTCTACCAGCGGGAAGAGCCTCAGATCCTGTTGTTCCCATCCCAGCTCAGCATCGAGATTCTGAGGACTGTCTTTGTCTTCTTAGGACCTCAGAGCCCAAAGTTTGGGGCCCAGCCCAGCCAGCCTCGCCAGAAGGCCCAGGAGGCATGTGATAGGAAAAACATTGGATTGAGACCCAAAGAGTCAGGTCTCCAGGCTCAGCCACGACCAGTGGGGCAACCTTGGACCAATCCCTTGACTTTTCATCTCCCTGGTCTCTGTGCAAAGGGCAGCTCTAATGACCTTTCAGCTTTAAAACTATGTAAAAGAGGTGGGTAGGGTGAGAGGAGGGGCCACGGGGGATGGGAGCTCAGGAAGGGAGACCCTCTGACTATCGAGTCGGGAATTATGGAGCGAGGCATAGACAGTGCCTCCAAGAGAGAGGAAAGGACAGGCAGGGTGGAGGCAGGGAGAAGGCGGCTGCAGGGGGCTGTGGGCAGCACAGACTCTGAGAACGACCTTCCAAAGGAGGCCTAGAGGCCAGGCCCTTGCTCCACAGGGCTGAGAACCACTTCCTGTGGCAAGCCTTCCCGGTGCCCACCCTCACAAGCCAGCCACCCCACCTGTGCCTCCAGCCGGCATGCTTGTCTGAGAACCAGGCTCTGAGGCTTGTGACGATGATTCAGTGGGGTAACTAACATGTGGGAAGGCCTGGGGTGCACACCTGGCATGGTGACGTTGGCGGCCATCCCTGTTGTCCTTACACCTATCACTGCACGTCTCTCTTGCTGTTCCAGGGACTTGTCTGTCCCATCCAAGGCTGAGTGCTCCCTGAGGCGAGGACTGCATCAGTTTTGTCCACTCCTCTCCCCTGATAACCACAGTGCTGGGTGCACAGTAGATGACAGAACTGAACTTCCACTGGGGGCTAGCCAGGAGATGCACTTTGGGAGAAGGGTTCTGAGGGAGTTTCCCAGAGTGCTGGGCCTTTTCCTTCCCAAGCCT